>VZRR01013944.1:36607-65227 GCA_013398015.1 Oreocharis arfaki | reverse complement strand
AGCATCGCCCCCGGCCGCCGGGCAGCGCGGCGGGGCCCTGAGTGCGGCCCCGGCACCCGCAGCGGGGCCAGCGGCTCTCGGCGCGGCGCTGGGGCTATGAGCGGGGCACGATGATGATCGACACCCAGGTGAGCGTGCGGGGCGCCCGCCGGCTTTGTCCCCCCCGAATTGCCCCGGGCCGGTGCGCTGCTGCCGGGCTCGGTCCCCTCCAGAACCCCCATTAGAGGGGGCTCAGGGCGGCCCACGCGTGTCCGCGGCGGGTGACTGATGCGTGCGCCGTGCCAGGGAGCCGGGGGGCTTTGGCGGGGCTTGCCGGGGGTCTGCAGCTGCAGGTGTCCGTCTCTTGCTGCCTGTTGGGGTCGGGGGACACTGTACGTGCCAGCAGCCCGGGCCCCTGGTCTGAAGCGGGGGCTTTGGCGGAGGAGAAGCAGCAGCTTTGCCGAGGGACTGGGGGAAAGTCTGTTTTTCAATGTTTTTTTCTTATTTTTTTTTCTTTCTGCTTGTGTAATGGGTAAATGCGGCTGGTAGACGAGGAGCTGAAGGATTGGGAACGACAAGGAGACAGTTTGGGACGGGGTCTGAAGGCGCTGCGATGCTGCAGCAGCCGCTGTGCTGCGATGCTGCTGGCAGGCTGGCGCTGCTGCGTGCTGTGCCAAGCCGGGGCCAGCTCTCCTGGCACCGCTCAGGCCACGGGGCATCAGCAGGTTCCTTGTCTCCGCCTGGGGTGTTTATGAGGCCACACAAGCTAAATCGAGCCGAGGTGGGCTAAAGCTCTGTGCTCCCAAACCCATTGGTGCCTTTGGGGCAGAGGAGGACGGAGCAAAGCCGTGAAATTTGGGGGTGGCACCAGAACGTGACTCTCGGTTCAGTCCTGATGCTCCTCTGACTTTTTACTTTCTATTCCTCTTCTGATGTTCCCCTCCTGATCCCAGCCCTGGGAAGGGGGGTCTGTGCTGCTGCCCTTGTGGGGGTGGTGGGAAGGTAAGTGGGCAGCAACGGCTCCTTGGAGACCACGAATGAATAAAGGGAAGGGCTGATGCTGTGCTGGAGAAGTGGGCTGGGATCCATCTTTGGACTGGAAAATGTGCATTCCAGAGCTGCCTCCTGCACCCTGCGGGTCTCTTTGGTCTGGGCCTCGCTCACCTTGGTCCAGCCCAGTAAACAAAAGCTGAATTAGCTCTCTTGAGGGCACATGCGTGGGGCAGGCCCTAGTGCTGGATGGTGGCATGTCACTTTGGAAAAGGGCAACCAAAATACTGGAGTTTGGGTCCTGACCCTGCCTAGGGACAAGAGAAAGAGTTGTCTATCGTTATGGAGTGGAAAGATTGATCTTGCTGGGAGATCCAGAAAATTAAAGGTGCAAGGTTGTCTAGAAACAGATGTCCAGAGCTCAGCCCCCTGCCTTGGGGAATGCAGGTTGCATCCTATGGAATGTTTTGTGTTAAGGTCTCAGCTTTAGTCTTCCTGTCCCTTTTTTTTATGCTTACCTCATTTTATATATTTATTTTTATTTGTATATGTTTATTTATAATATATATAAATTACATTTTATATATCTATTTATATTTATATATTTATTAATGGGTAAACTGAGGCACATGGAGATATTTGTTCCAAGCCCGGGATCCTGCGTGGGTGGAAAGCAGAGGTTGAAAGTCCCAATTCCGCCTGCTGAAGAGGATGAGCCACTCTGCCTTTTAAGGGGTGCAATTCATTGAGGTCCCGTTGTTTGTGGCTACCAGTTAAGAGGAATTTCCAGCTGCACCCGCAGCCGCACCCTGCCGGTTCTGAGGGCTGTACAGCTACGTTTCTCATGCCTTGTAAATGTTTCTCTCCTTGGTTGCTAAGGGAAAGACCCACACAAACAACTGGTAAAACTGAGTGTTACAAAGTAAATAAGCTGAGCAAACAAGGAGGTAGGTTTTTTTTCATCTCTAAGTGCTGCAGGTGTGTTGTTCCAGGTGTCCTGACATGTGAAAGCAAAGGTTCATGTGCAAGGGTGAATTTCGGCCTTTCAAACAGAAACCTGCTCTTGAGCTGGGTCAGAAGGTGGCTTCCATCCTGAACCACGCTCCCAGAGCGGCAGGCTCGTCCCCTCTCTCCCTTTCTGGCCGTTTGGGCAGGAGAAGGGAGCAGATGGTGGATGAGCAGTGTTGGGGCTGGCTGGGGGCAGGACGCAGAGAGCCCGAGCGCAGGCGAGCAAGGCTGGAGCTGGATCCGGTTTTGTCTTTGCTTTCATCTGCTCCCAGCATCTGAAGTGGCTCCAGAGGCTCGGAGTTACCTCTCAGTGCTGCTCTGCAGGGGCAGGAGCGGCGAGCTGGCAACAAGTGACAGCGAGCGAGGGTCCAGCTGGCAGCAGGGGCTGGGAGGCAGCAGGTGGGGAGATGCAAAGCCCCTCCTCGGCATGGCTCAGCCACTCCATCTGGAGCTCCCACTCACGCCCGTGTCTGTGTGCCTGGGCTGATCAGACATGAGCAGAGGATGCAGCGACTGCTGCAGGCTCCAGAATAAATCTCTGGGACGTTGTAATGATGGATCTGACATCCCCGAGCTCAGTGCAGTGTATTATCTTCGGGGCCAGTTTGCTCAGAGATGACTCTTTAACTGAAGATACAAGGGGTTTTTCAGGACTTTGGTTGTTCTGGGCATGTTTGAGGTCGTGTTTTGCATCTCCTCGCAGTGTTTTCACTCTGTCGTTCCCTAAATGGTGCCTGGCTGCTGGACCTGATCAGGGCAATCAGGGCTTCTGATCTCAGGTGGTGATGTCCAAAGCAATCTGCACTACCCATCAACATTGATTTTGCTTCTGATACCTTTCCCATTGCTATAGCAACCCATCTGACGAGGATGCCAGCGTGCTTTCCAGGCAGTGTGCGCAGGGAAACTGCTTCACCTGCCACCAAGCTGCCACCACTCGTGGGGCAGGGCTGGTTAACTGGCAACTGCACACAGGTCCTGAGCCTGGAGGGGCAGAGGAGCTCTTATCAGCCCCCTCAGGCTGACCCTGCTCTCCCAGGTGCCTCCACCACCTGGAGTTTCCCTGGGATATCAGTACAGGTGGGAGGAGTGCACGGAGCCTAGTGCCAGGATCTGGGATTTCTCTCCGAAGGAGATGCTCAAGATGGTGCGAAGGAGCTTGTCAAGGCCCAGCGAGTGTTAGGGGCTGCTTCCCTCTTCCCCCCTCCCCTTGCCTGTGGAGAGGCTGGAAGATGGGCCTCAGCTCCAAGGTGCTGATGGAGGAGGGTGAATGTTTGCCTGCTTCTGCCAAGCGAGCCTGCTCCCTCCTCCATGTCCTTCACACTCTGCAGTCACTAGATGGGCTCCAGGACGTTCTCTGTTCTGCTCTGCCTCCTCATCCTGCTGTCCTGTGCGAATCACAGTCCATCCAGCTGTGGGTGGCCATCAGGACAGCAGTGGGGCTGCCTTCCCTTTGCAGTGATGCTGCTGGCTCGGCGCTGGCTGGGGATGTGTTGTGCCCGGTGGGACTGCCAGGCTGCGTGAGCCCTGCGAGGGCCGGCCGGGGCTGCCCCGAGCCCGGCGGGGCCGTGCAGCAGATGGCACTGTTGTTTTCCCTATGAGTTATTGCCGTGGCTTCGCTTCCTCAGCGCCGGGAAGGGTCAGCGGTGACGGGAGCGGGGCCAGGGCCGGCGTCCGGCTCCCTGGGAAAGCCCAGCCAGCGGGGCTGGGCTCCGATGTGGGCAGCAGAGCTCCGTGTTTGGGCACTGCTCACCCAGGAGGAGCCTGTTTGTCTGCATGGTGATGGGTAACACGAGCCAGCTCCGTCCTTGGGGACCTCATGTCCAACCCCAAATCCGCTCTGGGTCCGCTGGGAGACCTCAGCGAGGCCGTGTCAATCACCGCGTCCCTCCTATGGGAAGAAACCGCTGATCCACCGCCCCCTCTTGCGCTTGTCCCCGCTGTCCCCAGCCAAGCCGTCCCCCAGCGCTCCCTGGAGAGCAGGGAACGCTGACCTTTCCATCAGCCGGGGCGGGGGGCGAGAGGTGCCCGTGCCGCTTGCCGGGCTGCCGGTGTCACAGCGGGAGCGTTTTCCACGTGCCCGGGGCGCTGTGGCCGGGCTGTCACAGCCCTGGCGTTCCGGGGTGGCGGTGGCAGCCGCCCGCAGCTGTTTGGCCGCTCCCGAACAAAATCCACCCCGCTCTGCCCGGCGCCGGCTGCCGCGGGATGCGCTGGCGGAGCCTCCAGATGCTGACAGCTTTTCCTGCTGGGATCGCCAGGAGTCCAGCCCGCGTGACCCGCGGTGGGGTTCACCCATCTGTTTTCCTCGAGGATTTGCGTTTTTAAGTGGCTGGGTTTCCCGGGGACCTTTTGGCTCCCAAGGCTCCGCGGGTGCGCCCGGGGCGGCTCCGTGCGGGTGTCTCCGCGGATATTCGCTGTCTCCGCCGCTGTTCCCCTGCTCTGCACGCCCTGGCCGCGGGTCAAAGGCAATGTTTGTAGACATGAGCTGACGTCAGAGGCGGCTCGGTGCTGGCGTGCTGGGGGATCACAGTTTCCGCTCCCTCGAGGCCCTGCAGTGCAGCGGGAGTTCATCCTCTGCGAGGATTTACAGCCTCCTCGGGTTTGCCGTGGCCCTGAGGGTTCCTGTCTCCTGTGCATGGAGCTGCTGAAGCTCACATGCTCCCCGGAATAGGTGTAGCTGCAATTCGATGTCCATCAGCACCGTGCCTGGAGAGAGATTTCAAAGATGGGAGAAAGGGAGAAGCAGGGTGAAGGGGCTGGGGAGAAGGAAGGGGTGCCCTGATGGGTCAGAGAGGGTGGAGAAGCCCTTCCTTGGTCTATCCTGCCCTGTGTGGCACCTGGAGAAAACCAGAACCTTCAGATGTGGTGGCAGAGCTCTGGGATGTCAAAACATGAGGGATGTCAAGGCATCCTAGATCAGGCCCTGCACTTCCCTGTAGGGTCTAGAAGAGAAAGGGAGGAGCAGAGAAGATGGGTGACGTGTGGTGCAGACATTGCTGTGGGCTGGCCAGCGCTGCCAGGAGGGATCACTGCAGAAGCCCTCCTGGCATCCTGGAGGGGATGTGCGGGTTGCTGGCACAGGCAGAGGTGGTGCTGTGCCCGGGATTCAGATGTGGCCGTGTGAGCCTGCTCTCGTGTGGGCTGATAACACCCTGCAAGCTGAGTCTGGCTCACGGCTTTCTCGGGACATCCGCTTTTTATCCCTTTTTATCTTCCCCCTTCCGTGCGGTCCCACTCTGGTTCCCATTCCCTTGCCACAAACACCCCGCCTGGGCTGGCGGCAGGAAGCAAACCCTGCAAAGCGCCGGAGGAGCCCGGCCGGCTCCGTGCGAGCCCTCAGCACGGAATGGGGGAGGCCGAGGTCATCCCTCGGTGCAGCCAGGAGGTCCCTTTGAAATCTTCAGCAGCCGCCCTGCCCTGTTCCCTTGGCCCCGCTGGCTCCAGCCCACAGCGGATTTCCCACCGAGTGTTTCCTGCCTGTCCCTGTCAGCCGTGTCCCACACAAACACAGCTCTTCACCTCCCTGGGGAAGTGACACCCCCGGCGTGGAAAACAACAGCGGGCAGCCAGGGTGGCGTGGCAAAGTCCGGGGCAGGCAGGAACACCCTGGACCTGGGGACTGCTGCATGCCCTGAATTACAGGGAGCAGGAGCCCAGCCAGCCCTTGGCTGCTCTCAGCCCCTCTCCAAGGAGGCTGGGCAGCCCCAGGGGCAGAGCCAGTAGTGGAATCTGACAGGGGGGGATTGAGGAGGCTTCCCACGACGGTGATGGTGGGCGAGGTGTGCAAAAGCATTGGCTGTGCAGGCCCAGGAAGGTGCTGCTGCCCCAGCTGTGGGGTGTCTGTGGGTGCACGCTGGGAGAGGGCAGCTGGTCCAGGGCAGGAGCAGCTGAGGGATGGGGCTGGGCTCTGCCTCTGTGAAGGCTGGAGGAGCAGGGCTGGGTGCCCTTTCTCTTTCATCATCATCATCATCATTATTACTGTATTTCAATAATTAAACTGTTCTTATCTCAGCCCATGAGGGTTTTACCCTGGGAGAAGTCCCACACTGGCTGCCCCATGCCCAGCAGGCCGAAGGGAGCACAAATCTCCCCCTCGTCCAAACGAGGGCTTGTGGGTGTTTAAGGGCCCTGTTTTTCTTGCCAGAGGTTGAAAGTCCCAGCAGGCTTCAAACCCTCCCGTTCAGCATTTCCATGGTGACAGGAAGGCTCTTCTGGTGGCTGTGCTGTCCTCGGTGCCACCAGAATAACGAGGCTGGTGCAAGCACCGTGCCTTGCTGGGGGGGTTGGAAGGCAGAGCCCGTGTCCAGTGTGGGAGGATTGGACACTCTCCTTCCCCAGTGCTCATGGATTTTTCCCCACTGGGATGAGCCCAAAAGGAGGAAGGGGTTGTTTAGGAGACCGTGCCCAGCCTCCAGTGCTGGCACTGCGTGTGTGGCACTGCTGGTGGTGCTGTGGCATCGTGTCCCCGGACAAGGAGCCCATCCTGTGCCTCTGCATCCATAACCCAGCATGGAAAACACCAGCCCTGGCACTTCGCAGCGCTGTGTGAATAACTGGTTGAAGGCAGAGGAAGGGGAGATGGCTGCTGAACGCTCCCGCAGCCCGGGGAAGGTGCGTTTCTGCTGCTGGAAAGGCGTTTGTGCCCCTCCTGCCGCAGCGCAGACCCTCCTCCCCGGGCTGCGGATATCCCCAGCTGCCGCTCGGAGGGATCCCGCGGGGATTCCAGCCGGATGAGGCACCAGCCGGGCGCGCATCCCTGCTGTGCGCGGTGGCGCAGCCCCTGGTGTGGCGCTGGGAGGGAGGTGTGGCCGCAGGACCCGCGGCTGCTCCCGTCCCTGTCCCTGCGTGCGGCTCAGCAGCGCTTCCCCGGAGCTCAGCGGAGCCTGGCGGCTTCTCCCCCTCGCCTGGAAATGCAGCATGGCTCTGGGTACCTGGGACTGGCTCGGAAATCGGGATTTTACATCCCCTGCAAGATCGGTTTATGCCTTTTTTCCCCTTACTCTGGCTGACGATGCTCACTGTGGGGAAGGGCTGATCTCTTGAAACGCTTTACAAATACGTGATGAAATGTATCCTTTCTCCCTAGAGAGCAGCGAGGAAATTCCCATTCTCCCACGGAATGTTCGTGTGTTCTGGCCCAAGCTGTGCATCTTTTCCTGTCGAACGCCCCCAGGCAGGGCCAGGTGCAGTGATATTTGTTGGTATTTCAGGGGCCAGCTCCTGTGAGTTTGCCTCTGCGGGCACCCTGTGCAAAGCCTCCTGGCTCAGTGACCGCAGCCAGAGCCTGTGTTTTGTGGTGGGATCCAACTTTTCCCTGTGGTGGCCACCACTGTCCCCTCCTTGGCCACTGTGGGTGTCACAGCCCTGCTTTTGGGGCATTTATCCAGCATTTACTGGGGCCGGGTGCTGCACGGGGTGCCTGTGACTGCTTATACAAGTCCCCTTTGCACTCTTCCCAGTGCTGCTTGAAAGGGTGTTTAGTTAATAGGATTATAAAGCTTTCCTGTCGTCAGGCAACGGAAATCAATGCAGGGCCCCTGGGAACGAGCCTCATCCGATTTCCAGCACAGCCACCGCCGGGGTGTGTGCCCAGGGGCTGCAGCTCTGCTGCAGGGGGGACGTGCTGCCCCCTCTGTGGTGCTCCCTGCGCTGGTGGGGCCCCCTGGAAATAAGGAAAAAAGGATGTAAAACTGTTGGAAAATGTCCAAAGAAAATGGTGAGGGGTCCAGAGGGGCCATACGAGGAGTGGCTGAGGTCACTCGGCTTTTTGGCTGGAGAAAAGGAGATGAGGGGAGACATCGAGCTCTGCATTTTCCTCACGAGGGACAGGGGAGGGGCAGCTCTGATCTCTCCTCTCTGGTGACCAATGACAGCACCCGAGGGAAGGGCTGGAGCTGTGTCAGGGGGGTTTGGGTTGGAGATCAGGGAAAGGTTCTTCCCCCAGAGGGTGCTGGGCACTGTCCAGGCTCCCCAGGGAATGGGCACGGCCCCGAGGCTGCCAGAGCTCCAGGAGCGTTTGGACAACGCTCTCAGGCACAGGGTGGGATTGGTGGGGTGTCTGTGCAGGACCAGGAGTTTGATTTGATGATCCATGTGTGTCCCTTCCAGTTTGGGGTATTCTGTGATTCTCTGAAATGCAGAGGCTGCTCTCAACCCACTCGTGCCAGCCGTGTCTCACCAGCTGCAGAGATCCTGGCTGCAGCAGTGCCCGGGATCCCACGGGCAGTCAGGATGCTGATGCAGCCCCGTGGTGCTGCCTGTGTGTCCCAAAGTGCTGGATGTTCCCCAGCTCCCGTGTCTGCTGCTGGGCTGGTGCAGGGAGCCCAGGAATTATCCTTTTCTCCTGTCAAAAACGATGGCTTGGCCTGAAAGCTGAGAGCAGGCACTCCGCAGTGCCTGGGGGGCTTCACCCTCCTCTCTGCTGTCAGCAAACATCGGGGACGGCAGGGACAGGCTGGTGAATATGTGTGATGCAAAGGGAGCTCACAAAGGCTGTCCCCAAGGTGCAGCAGGCTCCCAGCCCTCCCTGGTGGGCTGCACGTCTGCACTGCACAGGGGCCAGGCCTGGAGGAGCCCAGGTGTGGCCACAGCCCCCGAGAGGACAGGGGAGGGGCTCTGTGCTCTCTGGACTGTCTCCAGCAGAGCTGACAGCCTCGGGGTCTGCTCAGTGCCACCCTGCCTTGTCCCTGCCCTCCCGCAGGGGATTCCAGGCTGGAATGCCTCTCCCTGTCTGACCCAGGGCCGTGCCTCCTGGGAGAGCTCTGCACAAGGCACCGGCTGCCCTTGCAGCCAAGGAAGCCACGTGGAACCCTTTGCTGTCAGAGTGGGAGGGTGGGCAGCAGCTGAATGGGAGCCCTGAGGGAAACTTCCAGAAAAATCAACCTGCTTCGGGAATCTGGCCATGCAAAAAGAGCTTCCCATCCCCTCGGCTGTTAGAGAGGGGACTGCACGTGGTGGAGACTTCTTCAAACCCTGGAGCCTGCAAAACAGGCGTGAAGAGGGAGGCCTGGGAGAGCCTTTGGCTCAGGGTATAGGGCTGGAAACTTCCAGGCTGCCAAAGCCACATCTCTTATCTCTGGAGCCCGGGGTTTGCTGTCTGCCAAGTGACAGGCAGCAGTGGTGTGGATCTGCAGATAACCTCTTGGCCATGGGTAATGTGGGTCAAAGCACGTGTGAGGAGCTGGGGCTGTTTTGAAGCACGGCGAGAGCAAGCTCCGAGGCTGGGGAGACTGGAACCTCCTCCTTTGGGTTTGTTTAAGCTCCAGCTAAGCCCTGGAAAATGTGCTGAAGGGAATAGCCCTGCCCAGCACTGGGGGCTCGGCCAAGTGGGTGAATTTGTGGCTGCTCCATCTCTGGCGAACGCTCCAGACTGTGCTGGGCACCAGCTCTGCTTGCCTGCAGGCATGTGCCCAGAGAGATGCCCTGGCCTTGCTGCCAGCCTGGTCTCACTGCAGCCGGCTGCTGCTCCGGCCTGCTGGCAGGTGGAACAAATCCCTGTGGAAAAATCGCGATTGGTAACAGTGGGGATTGTCATGGCTTGCTGATACCCTCAGCTCTCTGTTCCCCCTGGCTCTTTCTCTCCTCCAGCAAAGATATTTGCAGTGGGAAGCACCTGGTCCTGCTGCTGGGCTGGTGTGGGGACAGCTGAGCCTTGCTGCAACCTGTGCTGTGCCCACCTGGTCCCTGCAAGGTCAGTGTCCAGAGCTGGCCCTAGAGGGGACAGGATGTGCTGACATTTGGGAGCTTATTCCTGGCCCCAACCTGCCTGTGCTGCAGGCTCCCCTGCCAGGCAGGTGTTTTGGGAAATGATGGGGCTTTCCCTTAGCTTTGGGGCTGCAGGGGACAGCGATGGGCACGTGGCAGTTTGTGGCACCGCCCCACGTCTGTGCAGCGCCAGCTTCAAAGCCCGGCGTGTGTGCCCAGCCTGGGGAGTGGGGCAGCCATGCAGGGACACGGACAGCCCAGCAATCCAGGCACCAAACGCGGGTGGGCCCCGTGCCAGGGATTTCCCGGCAGTAGAGCCACGCCCGGGCCTCCCCCGCGTGGTGCACGTGGGGTGGGGACACCACGGAGGTGTCATTAAAAGGGCTTAATCTGCTGGGAATCAGTTTGGGGGTGAAGCAAGAAGGGGTGGTGGGTGCAGCCATGGACTGCAGGGAGTTGTGTGGTCCTGTCCTCCTCCTTCCCTCCCGCAGCAGGGTGGAACGAGGGGCAGGAGGGAGTGGGGATCTGCCCAGGGACACGGGGTCCTTCCCCACCCCGCGTGTGAGCGGTTCTGGAATGGCTGTGTCGTGGTGGAAGGGCAGGAATCCCCTCCTAGAGCAGCTCTGCCCACCCGGGGGCTGCCGCAGTGGCGTTCCCACCCCGGGCTCCGTCCCCACCTCCGCAGGAAGGGAGGTTGTGGAAACTCAATAAACTGTTGCCATGACAGCCCCGAGCACGGCCCCCTCCCTGTGCCGTGCCCACCGTGACAGCTCGATATTCCCAGCTCCCCTGGGACTGATCTCAGGCACGGGCTGAGGCTGCTGGATCGCGGGCAGCACATCCCTTGTACCCCGCCGGTGCAGGGAGCTCTCTGGGAAGCACAAAGGAGGCGTGTGGGGGAACCCGATGTTCCCTTTCCTAGGTGGGAGCGGTGGTTCCGGTCCCCCGGGCATCCTCCCCAGCCCCAGGAGCGCGGCAGGTCCCGGTTGCTGCGGTGACAGTCTCCATGGAGACCGGTCCGGCACAGCTGCATCCCGGGGACCACGACAGGGGAGGCCGTGGGGATGAATCCCCCTCCCCTCCCCTCCCCACGGGGACACGCTGGCTCTCCCGGGGTGCACTCTCAGCCCCCAGGGGAGCATGAAAATGGAAATCCCTCAAGTGGCAAATGTGTGGAGGAATCCCGAGGAAACTAATTGGTTTTCCCCCACCCCTCCTTTGATGCTTGTTGGCTTTCACTCCGCGCTGGTAATTGCTGCTCTGCACCTATTAAAAGGCCGTCTCATGCTTCGCACGGGCTTGATTGTGAATTAATTTTGCATACGTGTCTATTCCGGGGAGCAGGGGGATTTATTCAGGATGCCGAACGCCAGACGGGCTTTCCAGGGGCGTGAGGTGCAGCACAGGCTGTGCCTGCTCTCGGGAGTGACTTTGAGGGAGTGACAGTGGCTTCTCCAAATAAATGCCTAAAATCAAGGGTGCAGATTCAAATCAATGGGGTTTATTCTCACTACAAGACAAGACAGATTGTGGGTGCTTCCATATATCCCATTTGAAATCCCTCTCAGATGCCAAGGTGCCTTTGATTTTCCCTGGGAGATAGGTATCCTGCCTGCTCATGGTCTGGAAGTCCCACCAGGCTCCATCTCCATGTCTGTGCCCATACCTGCCTCTCTAAATCTACCCCCAGGCCTTCTGGAAATGCCACATTTCTCCAGAGAAATGCTGCTGGGTTGGGATTTCTGTGGTTTTGAAACCAGGTTCCCTCTTTCTATTACTGAGAAGTGTCAAAGAGGAAGAGCTGCTGGGATTTTCCATTTGCCGTTTACTCCTCATGCTGCTTTCTTTCCCCTCTGCCTTTCTATCAGCCTCATGAAAACAAAAAACAGTGAAAATAAACCAGCTGGTTTTGTGTCATTTCTCTCAAGTGCCGCACTCTGGTGCAGGATGCTGTGGGGTTTGGGCACGGAGTTGCAATTTCCTTCGAAAAACAAACTCGCCATTGTTATTCCTGGGGAATTTTTTTCGTTTTGTGGAGGTCTTTGATGCTTCACATCAAGCTTTGGAGTCAGCCTTCCTTAGGGGGGGGCCTTTGTGAGTCACTGAGTGTAAGGAATGCCCAGCGTCATGGGAGAGGTTGGCTTTTGGAGCGTCCCAAATGTTCACACCGTGGCAGCAACGCTGGGCGCTAGGATCCTCCTGTGCATGAGTTTGTCCTTGAAAGCTGCACTCACCTGCACAGGGGTTTGGTCGTGGTGTGCTCAAAATGATGTTTTTGCAAGGTGACAGGGGCTGTTTGAACCTTAAGGAGTGGATGCACTTCCCAGCGCAGGAGCCGGGCTCTCCCTGGGGCAGCAGCGGAGCAGTTGGGGGCAGGATGCACCCAGCATAAAAATCGCAACGAATTTGCCCTGCAGTTGCTCTGTTCCTGCCAAGACTCTTACTGGAAAACAGTATTTTCCCAGTAATGGTTGCTAAGCACTGAGGTCTCATGATGGGCTTTATCTGCTCAGCTGGAGCTGCAACAATAAAGCTCCAGTGAGAAATGGAACGGGGAAACATCAGTGCCTGTGCCGGGGCTTCCCTGTCCTCCAGAGGCAATACCAGGAGGAGATTTCTCCTTCACCCAGGCAGGGCTGGCCCACGCTGCCGTGGGGCTCCAGCAGCAGCTCAGTCCTGTGCCCCTGGGGACAGCTCCGTGCACAGGGATGGTCTTGGTGCTCGGCTGCTGCTGCCGGCAGATCTGAGATCGTAGCACGGTTTCCACTCACGTCAGCCAGACTGGAGGAGCAGGAGGATGAAGCCGTCATTTAAAAATCTGCGTAGGATCATCCTGTCTGGGCTGGTTTGACAGCAGGGGATTCTTTGCTTTGTGTTCCTGCTGCAAATCTCTCAGTGGGAAAGGGCTCAAAGCCGCCCTGCCGAGGGACCGTCACGCTCCCCGGTGGGCGAGGCAGGTGTCCGGGGACACTGGTGGGTGGACATGCATGAGCTGGCCCCAGGAGAGGAGGGGAAGGTTCCACGCCGTGTCTGGGACTGGGTGAATGCCCACAACATCTGGCTGGTTACCTTTGACCGAAGCATTCTGTGCACAGCAGCTCCCACGTCCCGTCAATCCACCGTGTCCCCTTCCTGTTGGCTCGAGGTGGTTCTCTGGAGCAGCTCTTCTTTTGTCCAAACTCTGCTGCTGCTGCTGCTTTGCCTGGTGTCCCTTCTGGGACTCTGCACTTGGAGTTTTGCTTTCCTTCACAGTCTGCCCTTGTGGTTTGTGACTTTTCCAGAAGGATTGTCCCTTTTGGCATCTTTGTGGCTGCCAGGTGGGACGTCACTGGGCTCTGGGGACCAGCAGAGCAGACTGAGCCACTGCCAGAGCTATGTGCTCTGGGGTGGCAACCTCTGGGTCTGTCCCTAGCCCTTGAAGCCCAGAGAAGCCCCAGAAACCGGGGCACCAGCAGGTGATGGGACTCCTACACCTCCACACCACCTCTGCAGAGATTCCCGTCCCCATGGTACAGATCAGCTGCTGAACAGGATGATGAGTTCCTGGGAATGGCAGCCCACGGAGACTCTGGCACTTGAGTGTGAAATCTGTGTCCTTCTCAGGATGTTTGGAAGGTGCAATCCCAGCTGACCAAGCCCAGATTGTTACTGGAAAGTTGTTGTTGGAAAGCCGGGCTCTGCTGACCAGTTGGTGCAGGCAGGTGAGTAACCTGAGCTGAAGCACAGGTTTGAATCACCTTTCCTGGAGCCAGAGCCATGGGCACTGCCTGTGCTGAGGGCAGGGCTTGGTGCTGGTGAAATGTGGGACAGTCCTCTATGGGAATGTGCTTTGCATTGAGTCACCGAGGAATCATGAAGGAGCAGGACAGAGACTGCTCGTGCCAGGGAGTTTCCAGGGCTGTGGCACTGCCTCTCTGCCACGAAAAGAGTCGCCAAAATTCCGTCAGTCAGCAGCTGGGGCATGGCCCTGGAAATTTTGCCTTGTCCACGTGCTCCAGCTGTGAACTCCCCTCTCTCCTCCCCTGCAAATCCATTCCCGGGGCTGCTGCAGTGCTGCCGTCTTGTCCTCGCTGCTGCTCATCTCAGCCATATGGTGGATGAAAAATCTGCCTAATTTGCAGTTAAAACTTAATTTATGGTAGTTTTATCCCTATTTGGTCTCGTTCCAGGCTTGCCCATTAGCTCCCATTCCTGCAGCCTGTAGGGGCTGGTGTTCTCATCCTTGCATTTCCCCCGGGAGTGATGGGCCAGACCCCGCTCCAGTGCCTCACTCTGCCCCGGCGTGCTGGGGAGGGGCCCAGCTCCGACTGCGAGTGGCACGGAGGGTCCGTGTGTGTGTGTGAGACCCCTCTAACCCCGGCGTCTTGGCTCCGGCTCCTGCGCGGATGAGTCAGCCCGGCGCTGGCTTGGCGCTGAGCGGGGCTCGCCAAGCCCGGCTTACCTAAGGCCGCAGGAATGCCTGGCTCAGCGGGGCTCCTCGGCTCTGCTCTGACACCCGGGCGTGCTGCGAGCCGCCCTTGTGGCCTCGGGCAGCGGCTGCGTTTGGGAAAGCCGGGAAAAGGCTGCACAGCCGCAGACCTTTGCCCTGCGAGAGGCTCCTCAAAGAGGGACCCACAAAACCACCCAAAAGCGCCTGCCTGGAGCAGGGGCTGCTCACCTTATTTATCTCATCCCTGCTGGGCCTGGCAAGAAGGGCAGCTGCAAGGACATCAACTCCTGTTTGTTTGAGGGCAGTGAGGATTTTCATTGGCATTTCACCCTGGCCCTTCTGTTGGGGACGTAGCTGGCCCCAGGGGCCCCCCTGGTTGGGTGTGAACTGATGAACCCACAAAACTGCTTCTCTCCTGCTGCCCTCGCTGGGAAGAGACACCTTGGGTGTCACCACTGTCACTGGGCCTGGGCTCTGCAGCTGCTGAGGGTGAGGTGATGGCTCCTGGACTCGGCCCCGGGCTCACTCTTGTTTGTGAGAGCAGTAACATCCGTGTGATCCGTGTCTGCAGGTGATGCACGAGTTGCTCCATGTTGAGACTCCCATTCCACTGCTACTGCCGGTGCAAATTCTGTAGGAAGGTGCTTTTCATAGCAAACCCACCCCACTTTGTGCTGTACTTCCTTTAGCAAAGCTCCAGCTGGGATTTGCAGGTGCTCTGGTGGGAAGGCAGCTGGGAATGCTCACCTGGGCAAAAGTTTCCGCGCACAATTGTCCTACACACGAAGTGATGGCCAGTACTGACGGTGCTGTGCTGCATTCCCAGTGCCATAAGGTTCCCGAGCACTCTGTAGATGTGAATTATTTAAGCCTCTCTGTAGTCCTTGGAGTACAGGAAGGCGTTGAGCTGAAGCAACGGAAAACAGGGATGGGAGAAGAGATGGGAAGAAAAGCTCCAGCTCCCACCATTCATGCTCCCTCCGTTTCACACCCTCTCATCCTTCCAGCTCTGCCTGTTCGCCTGTCACAACAGCCACAGGGAAATGCTGTGAGCGCTGCAGACGCGGTTTGATCATAATCAGAGCCCAGCAGCAGGCAGGACCTGTTGTGCGTCTCCGAGACAATGCGCGGGCTTGGCGAGTGCCACGCATGTCGATGAGGCTGGGGAGCTCCCGGCGGGGCCGAGCAGCAGCCGGAGCCGGCAGCGAGGTTACCCCGAGAGAAAGGAGAAGCTGGGGGCAGGCGGGGAGCCGGGGCAGGCTGGCCGAGGGCTGCTTCCCCAGCCTCGGGAGCGGCGGCAGCGGCTGCACACACGCACGCACACAGGCGCGCTCGCTCACACACGCGCACGCTCAGCCTCCCGGTGCAGCTCCTCGCGGCTCTTTGATTCGCGAGGGAGGAAACAAGACCTCGTAGGAGCGGCAGAAGCAGCGGCTGTTGGCAAGATGCGCTGACAAAATTGCACGGGGAGAGAGATCTCCGATCGGATTCGCCGCCTGGGCTGGACCTGCTCCTGGGAGAGGAGCGGCGGAGGAGAGAGAGGAGGATGAGCAGCCCCTCCATCCCTGGGAAGATGGAGGCAAAACCTTTGTTCAACGTGCAGAAGGCTCTGGTGCAGCCTGTGCAGATGTGCATGTTGGATATCCCCCTGAGCGTGCAGGATGACGATGTAAGTACAGGGCAGGGGAGCTGCCAGCCCGGGGCCAGCTCGGGGGCACGGTGGGTGTGTGAGGGGCAGAGAGGTGCTGTGACCCCACCCCGGCACCATCCGGGGGTGGTGAACTTCTGGCAAAGTTGACGATGCCAAGAGCTGGCACCGCCTCCAGATGTGACTGTTTCCTCTCTGGCGTGGTGTATTTTGAGGCAGACTGTGGCGCTTGCCAAATCCAGGGCACCAAAACGAAAGGAGGGCTTTGGGAGGGAGGGGAAGCCTTGCTGTGTGGAATAAGAGCTGTGCTGTAGCTCGATGAGAAAGGAAGCGTTTGCTGTGCGTGTCCTGGCTCTGCTGCCCTGGGGTGGCTGGCGGGTGTGAAAGCCTGGGAGGCAGCTCTGCCTTCACACGCCTTGGTGGCTGCCCTGCCTGGTGTCACCGTCCCTGGGCACCGGTCCTGCCCTCTCGCTCTGCTGCAGCTGCAGGGTTTGGCTCACCATGCAAAAATTGGTGTCGATTGCAGCATCGAGGCAGAGCTTTCCCAATGTGGGTCAGGGGAGCCCTGCTGAGGGCTCCTCTCATCGCCTTAACTCTGCCCCTCACAGAAAGACACCCCGAATGTGGCTGTGCATGAAGGACCCTGGCATAAAGCTGCTGGAGAACCCAAAATGAGGGGCAATGCTTTTCAGGGCTGGTAGGTGGTGAGCAGTCGGTGTCCCACCTGTGTAAGGGTTTTGGGTGTGATCCAGGTGCTGTTAAGATTTGAGGCAAAACTCGCTTTGATTTTTGGAGCAGGGAAAGCCCATCTCTTGCTGTATGTGCTCAGGGCATGTAGTGTCACTGCAGGAGCCTTAAATCTGGGTTTTCTCCATGGCCGTCAACTGATCTGTCACAATCACTGTTACCTTCCCCTCAGCATTATGTGTGTGTTTAAAGAGGTGAAATGACAGCACAAAACCGAGCCCAGTTCTCTCGGGGGAGGCAGCACTTTCCTGCAGGGCGGTGTGTTGGATCCCGGCAGGGGTGGGGAGCCCCAGCCCAGCATTCCCGAGTGTCCCTGCAGGGACAGGGGACTCGCAGGGAGCCTCCTATATTTAGAAACACCTCGAGGGGCTTTGCCAGGATCGACGGTGCTGCTGCACTAATGAGGATAATGAGGATACCTGTGACGGCCGCTGCGGAGCTGCCGGGGTGTGCCGGGGGTGGGCAGCGCGCCCCGAAAGCGCAGGTGCCTCCTGCAGCATTCCTGGGAAGAAGGGAGGGAGGGCAGCCGGGCGGTGGGAGGTGGCTGGAGCGTGGGATGAAGCGGGTGAAGCGGTGCCTGGGTGCTTTATTCTCCTTCAGCTCGTTTCCCAAGGCAGGCGGTCTCCATTCCTGCTCAGCAGTGCGATCTGGTGCCGGGTTTCCCTGCGGCCCCTGGTGCAGCGCGGGGGATCCTCAGGGTTTGCCCGACACAGGTGGAGGCTTCCCCGCTTCCCTCCCTGCGCTGGGCATCGGCTGGGACCGGGCACGGGGAATGCCCTGGCCTGGGTCACTCAGGGACCTCTGCTGGCTTGTCATATTCCTGATTTCTTGCAGAAAAGAGAAAAAATTGTTAAGAGGGCTGTGCAATGTGTTAGTGCTGGGTTTTTTATTTGGTTGGTTGGGTTTTTAGCAATTCCTGCGAGCTCTCTGGAGGCTGCTGGGTGGCAGCCAGTCCTGGCAGTTGTGTCACGGTGAGGCACTGGTTGGTAATTGGCACATCAGGGTGTCCCCAGCCCTCAGGTCATGCCTGGGGCATTAGTGCAGGACAGGAGAGGTTAGTGCTTCCCTGTGGAAACTCGAACTGCCAGGGGGTCACACTGGGAATTGGTCTCCAGCATCCCCATTTTCACATTTCCCAGCCACGCTCGCATCTCCCAGCTCTGGGCCCGCTGGTGCTTTCACCCCCTGCCCTCTCCTGCACTGGGCAGCGTGGGATGAAACCCCCAGGGGTGAGCACTGGCTGGCAGCCCCCGTGAGCAGGAGGTGGCTCAGGGGCTGTTCTGCCTCTCCATGCTCAGGTACCCCTGCTCTGAGGCTCCGTTTTCCGTTCCTGGAAAGCGGGGGCACGGCGAGCCCCATCGCTGGCAGCTCCGTCTGCTGCGAAACACAGCCTGGTGGGGAAACGCCAGCAGGGAAATCCTGAGTGGCGTTTTTGTCTGTGGGGTGATGGGGGAACTCCTCTTTCAGAGCTGAAATATTCCCCCAGCCAGGCAGGGTTTGGTGTCTCACGCCCACCCGCAGGTCCCTGCTCATCTCCTGCCGTCGCTTCCCCGCTCTGCGTGGGCAGCGGGGAGGGAGCACTGTTGGCATTCCCCCCTCTATTTCAGGACTTCAATTTCTATTTCAGGCTCATTAATTTCCTTTCTTCTTGGAGGCGGCACAGGCAGGTTGGGAAAAGTTTAGTGGCTGCGTTACCTGGGGCTCTTCTGCAGGGTCCTGTCCGTCAGTGTCCATCACCAGCTGGGACATCCCTGTGGCAAGGCCTGGCTTGAGAAATGGCCTTTCCTCCTGCTGCAAATCCGTTCACTGAGCACACAACTGACCTTTTTCAGGCTGGATTCCTGTGGACTTCAAAAAGGAGCAAGGCAAAACCCAGGTTGAGACACCTCACAAAAACATGAACCTCTGGCTCAAGTCTCTTCTCCCGGGGCAGCAACTCTATTGGGTCCACATCTCAGATTCCTGATTTTCAGGGAAACTTCTCTGCCCCAGCAATGGACTGGGTGTCCTTTGGGGACATTTCACCAGCTGGCAGTGGAGCACTGGAGGTGCTCGTGCCCATGTTCAGTGGGTGGCCGGCTGGGAGGGGAACATCCCCCCCAGGTTACCCTCAATGTGGTGCTGTGTATCAGGCAGAGGAGGCTCTTGTTTCTGCCTCCCTTGATAGCTTTCAGCGGGGTTGTCAATCCCCCCCTTTCATAATTCAGCCGCAGCAGTTGCAAAATTGCCCGGGCTGCCTCTTTTGCTACGATGGGGAGGGATTTCCAAAGCTTTGCTAATAAAAGAGCAACAGTTTCTATGTCTGGGAGGTGGGGAAATCAATGAGCAGGCTGTTGCAAGTGACAGAACGGCTTTTTGTGGCATCTCAGGCAGTTCCCTGACATGATGGAGCTTTATGGCTCGCTGTTTGTCAGCTTAATTGGCGACATCCACTCCCCGCCAGTGCGAGCCCGCGGGGCTCGGAGGGAGCGGAGAGCCGATGCCCCGTGGGGGTGGGATGCTGCTGCCCGGTCCCAGTGCATCCCTCCTGCCTGGTGGGTCTGCCCACCCATGGCTGGGCATCCCAGGGCATGCCAGGTTGGTGCCATGCAGCGGGCACGGCCGTGTGTCCCGATGGAAAGCACCGGGAAACCCCCCCTTGCTGCAGTGTCCGCTAAACGCAGGTCAGGGCAGAGCAGCACGGCCGGCGGCTCTCCCAGCACTGCTCTGTCCGAGCTGGACACTGAGAGAAGCTCTACAGAGTGAGAAGAAATCGGGAAAATCTCTTGGTCCCGCTTGGGCACTTGCATCCTCCGGAGCCTGTCCTGGCGGTCTCCCCATCTTTGCCTTCTCCCCTTCTCCTCTGCGGTGTCCTAATAAGTGCAGTGGGTTTGACTTCAAAGTGGTTAGCAAATATTTTCCACTCCAGTGAGCTAATTAGTTAAATTACATTTCACATGCTAATTTATTCCTCTAATATTATTTTTTTCCCCCTCAGCATACTGAAATACAGGAGAAGATAAAAGCTTGGTTTGACCTTAGAGCCAGGCTCAGAGGAGCTGGAGATGGGAACAAATGATTCGTTCCCAGGTCTGCTGTAGCACAGGCTTATTCCCTGCCGCATTTGAGACCTCATTCGGTGGAGTTTTAAGAGTTTTAGCTGCCTGCAACCCGGGCATCCTGGGTGAAATGTTGTCCTCTGGCACAGAGAAAGAAAACTTTCAGATCAGCAGTAATGAGCTACTAATTTCCGGCTTCATTGTTCCTGTCTGCAGCACCGGTATCACCTTGGAGCGCTCCATAAATAGCTAATTAATCCTTGCGGGAGTGGGTGGGAATGGTGTTACTTCCCCCATCGGGGCTGGAAAGGCTTTAACTGGGAGTCAAGTGGGGCCAGGGAGCTGATGCTGGTGTCAATCCCAGGTTGAAGCTGTCGGGGATGGAAAGGCTTTAACTGGGAGTCAAGCAGGGACAGGAAATTGCTGCTGGTGTCAATCCGAGGTTGAAGGCGGGGTGAAGCGATGGCTGCCAACGGCCCCGTGAGGAATCAAAGTCTGCCGTGTCTGTATCAAAGGCTGCTTCTTCTCCACTGCCTGCGTACGGTAGATGTTATCGAGAGGGAGGAGCTGAAAATGAGCTCCTGGACCATTTCCTGACCACGGTTACAGTCAAAACCAGCATATCCCTCCATCCCTGCTCTTGGCCAAACTCTCCTTTTCCCTCAGGCAAATCATCGCTTGGTTTCTTTGGAGATAACGAGAAACTATGGAAAAAGACTCCCATGTTTAATTCTCATCTGCAAGGGCAGAGGTTTAGGAGCATGCTGTAAAGTCTTGGGATTTTTGGGAGGGCTGAGCCCGTCCCACACCCCGTGTGCATGTGCAGCTCCAAGCCAGTCCGTGCAGTGCTCCGGGGTGTCCCTGCAGCCCCCGGCGCTGTGTGGAGCCCCTCTGCTGATCTGTGCCTCCGTGCTGCTTGTCTCAGTGCCGGGGGAGGGTCTCAAAGCGCTGCTCCACGAGCCGGCTGAACCCCACCGGCTGCATGTGTGAATGTGCGAGGCCATGAACACTCTGGTTTGTGCCTCTTGCTGATGCCGTCCCAGGAGCTTTTGGGGCGGTGGCAATCCCTGTTTCCAGCCCTTGCTGAGGCGTCAGAGAGGGAAGAGTTGGTGTGATGGCTGAGCCCTCCCACTGGTTTAAAAGGGATGGGGAAAAATGTCCCTGATTGCTGCTGTTTGTGTCACCGGTGCTAAAACCTCCAGAGTCTTCACCTCTGCATGTGCCTGTGTTCCCACACTGAATAAACATGGGGAACACAGCCCTGGGAGTGCCAGGCCAGTAATACCAGGGTTACTGCAAATAAGCAGGTAGCAGGATGGTGTTGATGCAGACAAGAGTTGCTGAAGTAGGATGAAAACACAGACCTCTGGAGCCTCAGCCGGCGTCCGACGCGGCTCCCTGGGGTACAGCCTGTCTTGGGGTTCACCTTGGCCAAGGGCTTGTCATTATTGCCTGAACTCTGTCACCTCTGGGACGTGCTGTTCGCAGGTTTTGAGATGCCTGGCGCTCACCAAACATCCGTGCCTGGCCCATGCAAGGCCACACCAGTGGGTCTGCGGTGGTTACCTCACATCTGCCACAGCTCCCTGTGCTCACCAGCACTGCAGGGGCTGCAGCTGCCTGAGCAGCTCTCTCTGCTGCCCTGGTGGAGTTATTGGTGCAATTAAAGCCTAATTCTGAGTGCGCTGCAAGGCAGAAGGAGCTGGCATTTACAGTAACTGCTCAGTCGATCTTATTTTCAATGTATTTTTCTAAGTGGTCTGGCTGGGTCTGTGCTTGAGAGAAAATGAGGTAAAATACCCTGAGCCACATGCTCAGATGGTGCACATCGAGGTAAACCCACTGATTTTGGTGGCATCACCACCTGTCCCTAGCTAAGGTCAAGGTGACCTCCTGGAGCACTCCTCTGCTTCTTTGCTCTTCCTCCCCATCCTTCAGCACCAACTTCTCTGTCTGAAGCTCGAGGGCAATGTGGGAATTTGCTCCCCGTGCAGCTTGTGCTCTGTAGATGTTGATCTCCCGGAGGTGCAGGCTCTGCCTCTTGCACTTTCCCTTTCTCCGGTGAAATGGGATCTCTTCCCCGCGCTTTCAGCTTTCCCTCTCTGTGCTCTCAATTTCCACCCCGACGATCCCGCGGGGACCCTGGATCTCGGCAGAGCCTTTCTCCTGGCTCCGGGCGCTGCCGAGGCAGCTGCACAGCCAGGTCCCTGTGCCCGTGTGCTGCTGGCAGGAGCTGCCTCCATCCCTGCCCCCGGGGCTGGGCACCCTGACTCACGGCAGATCGGCCACGGAGCAGCTGCCTCCTGACGGTTTGATTCAATAAGGGCCCGTCAGTGCAATTTGCTGTCGTCTGTCACCGTGCGTCGGGCCCAGGGCAGCGCCTGCAGGAGCAGCTGTTGCAGGAGTGCGCCGTGAGCGCTGCCAGCGCTGCCCCGCGCCCGCGTGTGCTCAAATAAAGCAAATCCAGTTTGCTGACCGGTTTGGCACAGCGCAGGCCGCCAAAGGCAGGTTCTTCGCTGCCTGCTTTGGGTCTTTGCCAGAGCACGGGGACAATTTGCCCCCGGCTATCCTGCCCTCCCTAAGCGGAGGTGGTGAGTTGGAGGTGTGGGTGTTGCCTGCCCGTGGCTCCATCCCTCCCCTGCAGAGCCTCCCATTCCACATCCTGCAGCGGGGCTGGAGCAGGGACAAGGCTGTCATGGCTACAGCCACTGGTTTGGAGTGTGCCAGCTGCAAACACGGGGGAAATGGAGGTTCTGCCCCATTCACAACCCTCAACATAACAGCAGAGCATGGGTGTAACCCCGGGCATATCCCATGCAGGGACTCCATCCGAGATGACCCTATTTAATTACCCCGTGCTTCAGGGAGCCCCGGGGCTGTGCAGCAGCCGAGACAGCTGAGAGCGGCGATGCTGAGCGCCCCTGACACGCAGTTAAACGCCGTGAGCTGGACCCTGCCTCGGATGCGGCTGCCGCCACAGAGGCGGTGGCACCGCTCCTTGCTGACACGAGCTCTGCTCCTGCGGTCCGTGCTGTTGCTGCCACATCCTCCCGTCACACACGGCTGCTCCTTGGGCAGCACCGAGGAGCCCCGGGGCTCCCGGCTCCGCTCCAAAGCCAACACACGGCTCTGGAGGATCCCCTGCCCCGCGCTGCTCGCCGGTGTCCCTGTGCAGGAGAGAGCAGCTTGCTTTCGTTAAGCATTGCCAAGCACAGATAGGCACCACTGCCGTGTCCAGACAGGGCTCGATTTAGCCATGGCAGCTTCAAATAATGCTGAGAAACGGCCCTGCCAGGAACCCTGTCCTGTAACAGCTCGATCGGGCCACTGCTGGCTGTTAAATGCTGTTTAGGTGCAAGGAGCATCTTTGGTTTCAGTGCAATTGCTCGGGAGGTGCTAAAACACCGCAGGGAGGGGGGACAGCCACATCCAGCTCGGATTTGGCTCTTTATGAACCTGGAGTGCTTCGGTGGCATTGTTGTGGTACCAACACTGCTGGAAGGATTGGCTCCGCTGCCCCACGGGTTGGTTGTCCCCAGATCCTCCTGCCTGCCCCATCATATGACAGTGGTGTAACTGAACTGGTGGCTCAGTTGGGGCAGAACTTGTGATATTTGGTATTTTTAACTCTCGGCTCCTGGAGTCATGTGTGTGGCGTCACTCACGGTGTCCGGAGAGGGCAGCACACGGTGCACCCCAATACTGTGGTCCAGAGCTCAGGCTCTGGGGCACCAGCACCGTGCAGATGCTGGTGAAGGCCTGACTTTAAGAACCTCAGAGGTTCTCTGCATCCGAAGTCTGATTTGTTGATTTTCTTGTGTCGTGTCTGTGCAGGCCTCTCCTCAGCCCTGTGTCCTCACTCCTCTCCTGGCTTCCTTGGGCTTGTGCCAGGATTGTCCCTGGGTGTGCTGGGGCTGCAGCAGCTTTTGGCAGCAGGACAGCGGGTCTTTGCTCCCTCCTGACAGCCCAGGAGTGGGGAATCCCCAATCCCATCCTGCTGACAGCTGCCTTTGTAATTTGGCTGCTGTGAGCTCCCAGAGGGCAGCTGGCAGCATCAGACCTTTCACCTGGAGATGTTGAGGAGCTGTTTGGGATGACAAGGCTGGTCTGGGTGTGACAATCCTGGTGGTGTCTGGCTGTGATGTTGGTGACAGGGAAATGCAGTGCTGACCCGACAGGAGAGGGCTTCCTCCCCTCTCTTCTCCTGCCTGCCAGGAAAGCAGCACCTAAATATCCCCCTTAATAACCCCTTTCTGCTCATCCTTCTCCCTTTAGGCTCCCATGTGCACTACTCTGAGAGTCAGGGGTTTTTCTTCCGTCACGGTGCCCTCCCCAGCACTTCTCCTTCCCATACTGGAAACAGAGCACGAGTTAGAAACTGCAACCACGCGAAGAAGGAGGGGCAATGTGGTTTGTGGCGCCAGAGCCTGGGCTGGCCGAGCGGAGCAGCTGGGAGGCACTTCTGCTGGCTCTGGGGAGAAGAGCTGGGGGCAGGGGGAGGCAGGATGGAGGAGCCGTTCCAGCCCTGTGGGGTCTGGCAGTGTCGTGGTCGTGGGTCAGGGAGCCTCTGACCAGGGGGGTCCCAGCTGGGCAGCCCTGGAGCTGTCTGGAGGCAGGAAATGGAGACTACTCCCTCCCCACCCTGCCGTGTGCAGAGCAAGAGGGAATCAAAAGCAGCTGAAAATCCCGGATTTCCCTTTCTGTTCGGCGGGGAGAGATTCGGGAAGCACAGGGGAGGAGGCAGACAAGTTAAGTGGGTACCGCTCCACTTTTTTCCACTCTGCACCCACAGCCCCTGGGGGAGGCAGAGGGGGAACTGGCCCTCCCAGCCCTCCCCAGTTATTTTGGAGTCATTTGAAGACCTGGCTGCTGCTGACAGTCCAGCTGGTCAGAGAATGGCCCCAGCCTCCATCTGAGACCTGTGACACACTTCCATTCCCAGGGGCCCTCGAGTGCCGGCTGTGCCCCGGCACACCCGCCCTGGGAAGGAGCTTTGTAAAAGGTGACTCTCAGCCAGGGCTGGGGCAAGGAGGGGGAAAGGGAAGCTCCTCGGGGGTTTGGCTGTTGAGAAAGATGACTCAGTGCATGCCCTGGCTGGGTGGCACCGTCTGTGCCGCCGTGTTACGCTCCCACATGTCATGGAAACCCTGACGCTGCTCCGTGCCCGCGTGGCACGAGTGGCATTGGGTAATGAACCATCGATACAGGTCCAACGTTCACTGCTGAGGCTGAAAAAGTCGCCCTGCAATGGTGCTGGCAGCTCAGGAATGGATGGGTCAGGCCATGCTCTCTGTGCCATGGGAGGCAGAGACGGGGGAAGCTCCTCAGGGCCTCGCTGCTGCAGAAAGTCTGGAGGAGCCCCTCGGGGAGCAGCTTGCTCCACTCACTGTCTGCTCCCTGACCCTCCTGCAAGAGCTCGGGTCGTGTTCCCTCGCTGTTTTCCCTGCAGTTAGGGGAGCCAGAAAGAGCTTGAAGTCTAATTTCCTACCAAAATAAGGCTAATGCTGTCGTGGTGCCCCTCTGCCCCTGCCCTCTCTCCCCACATGACTTCTGAGCCTGCTGACCTGCGTCGCGCAGATCTGGCCAAGGGCTCGCAGATAATTTAGTCTATGCAGAGATGATGAAATGAGATGGTTGAGAGGAGGAGAAGAATCTTGTAAATGCCCCAAAACATCTGTAGCATGAGTTCATGTATTATTAGACACCAGAAAATCCACGTGGGAGATGCTTCTTACAAACACTTAACCACAAAAACATTTTCATTCTCGGTTCGTACATTTTTAGGCACCGAAAACAGCCTTGAGACACAAAACCATAGGAAGTTTCAGTGCTCATGGGATAACCTTTTCATTTTAATAAAACCTGAAATTCTTCAGCACTCAACGGGATTCCCAGAGCCAGGGCTTGAAGGAAAAACAACATAAATCATGGTAAAAAGACGGGAGGGTCAGCAGCACTGTGGCCAGACTCAGCCGTGGTGTGGCTTCATGGCACTGGAGGGGTTTGTTGATATTTGTGCCACTGTAACTGAGGGACAAACCTGGCCCTCAGCCACTGGCATACAGTATTGTTTGGGAGAACACTGCTCCTCCACGCCAAAACCCCCACAGCATGAGGAGTTCTGCTGGCCATGGAGAGAGGCCCTGGGATAACTTCCCCCGCTCAAACAATGCAGAGAGGAAACCTTTTAAAGTGGTAATTACCAAAGGGAAAATAATTTCTTTTTTTGAACATCCTTTGTCTGAGCTCCTAACAATACCTGGGAATACTGAAAGACTTTTCCAATTCTTAATTGACTTTTCAGCCTTGTCACTGTTTGTTTCATCTCTGCGAGAGCCGGCTCAGGGCTGGGCAGTGAAACTTTCCCTTTCCAGCTCTTGCCAGCCCCTTTTCCTGACTCTCACGTGGCCAACACCAGTAAGTGTGTGCTCAGGCTGTTACAGCAGAATGTTTTCATGTCCACTCATGGCGTCCCTGCCCAGCCCATGGTGAATTTGGCCCAAATGACTTGGCAGGGGCTGTGCAGTGTCAGCATCGGGGAGCGCTGGCTGCTGGTCCAGCTGCCGGACGTCTCTCCTGCTGCTGCTCCTCCTGCAGCTCCTCTCCCTCATCCCTGAGGCTGTTCCAGGCCCTCTGGCTCCTCTCTTGGCTGCTCGCTTTCAATCACATCAGCTCTTCACTCTGCTGGAGCCTGGCTCCAAGGTTTCGCTCCTCACTTCAGATCAAGTCAGCTTTCCTGCAGCTTCCCGACGCGTCTGGGTTTTGATTTATGCTTTCCCTGACGTTTGTGCGGTCAAAGGAGATACAGGACCATTGTTGGAACATCCTTTTCATATCCCCTCTTGAGGGGCTTTGTTCCTGTTTAACTGGGTTTCTTATTTTCAGTAACCTCAGTTCTTTATTGGTGTTATTAACGCTGAGTGTGTGGAACACCTTGCTGTTGCTTCGCTTATTCCCATGATCTGGCATTTAAATCCGTTCCACCTTGTTCCCACACTGGGATAACTCTTTGTCCTACGTGTAAATCTGTTTTATTTCCCTACCTGTAGCTCTTCAGATCAGCTCAGCACCTTGCAGCCTGTCTGGCTCCATTTTTAAGCTGGCCTTTGGATATAATTTAATCTTGTGCAAGGTGTCAACACCATGTGCTTCTTCCCTGTGCCTGTGCTATGGCATCACTTTTCTCTTGGACTTCTCAGCAGCTCCATGGCATCATTCCCTCCCCTCTACGTGTGTCCAGGCACGTCCTTCCAGCAACAGGGGAATGAATGGTGCTGTTCAGGCTCAGGGAGCTGAGTCTGAGCGTGCTGGGGTGCTGACACAGACACCAACCTGCATCGCTGTCCCCAGGGAGAACGAGCAGTGTGGGGTCAGAGCACGGCCCCACGTGCTCGGTGATGCCCTGCATGTGCTCTCACCCGGGCAGAGGGCAGGGGGGAGCCTCTCCTGGCCTTCCCTAGCCCAGGAGAGAGCCAGTGGGAACAAAGCTGGAATAAAGCTGCCCTCCTGTTCTCCTGGCTGGAACACGGGATGCACAGGCTGGTCCCAGAGCCCTGTCTGTGTGTCTGGCACAGGTGATGTGGGGGTACCTGTCCTGCAGCAGCTCAGCCCACCTGCACCAGCCAGGAGCTTGGGATGGGAGAGGAGCTGAGGAGGAGGAAGAGCCTCTCTGCCAAGCAAAGTTTCTCTGTTATCCACTGGGATTTCTCCATGGATCGGTTGCCAGAGCCTCTCATTTCTGGGATTCTCCTTTTACACGATTCAGCTGAACGCGTTGTTCTGGCTGGTTGTTGTCGGTGGAAAATTGTACTGCCTGCCCTTGGATGTGTGTCTGAAAGGTGAGCAGAGCCAGAGCTTTGCTCTGTTCTGCATCCACCCAGGTGGTGGATGTGTGTTTTCAATATAAAATGAAATCTCACTATTTCGTTTAACTTTTCTGGTAGATGAGACAGGCCGGCTCGATTTCAGAAATGAGTTTCCCTGATCTTCAGGGGCTGCACCTATTTCCACCTTTCCCTGGAAATTTTCGTGGCTCCATAACCTTTCCCCTCTTTTCCACCAGTGGTTTTCCTTTCCCTGGCTGTCCTGCCGAGAACCAATGCAGGCAGGGATGGAAATTACAATAACAGAGCACCTGGGAGGCTGGAACTCGCCACACACCAACTGCTAAGCAACACAGAGAAACGTTTTTCCTGTTTTCCTTTCGGTCACAAGCACCTTAGGTGGCATTTGTTAAAAGAGCTGACTGAAACATTCTGGCAGAAAGGTGATAGGGAGACAAAAGCTGCCTCTAAAGACAAACAGCTCAAGAAAGAGTAGTCCTTAGCAGAGGAGCTCTGGTGTGTCTGCAGCATGTCAGGCTGCAGCAGCTCAATGCCTGCTGAACTCTGTGCTCTGGGGAGTGTGTTGCTGGTGTGGAGAGCCATGTGGGTAAAGAGAAAACACTGCAGCTGCAGCCTCCTCCCCGCGTGGGGTACCTGTCCAACAAAACTCACTGGTGTCTTGTGATCCTCCTTGTGATCCTCCCGGAACAGCGAGCCCTGGGTGGGCCTTGGTCCCTGCATCCCCCTGCCAGCAGTGCCCTGCAAAACACTGTGAGGTCTCTTGGTGCTTTTCACACCTTGGGCCCTGCTGGTTTTGGCTTTTTGGGCACATTTTCATGTTAGTTGTTATATCTCATCTCTAATTTTCCTGAGTATTTTCTTCTTTGCTGCGAAGGAATCCAGGTGCCCGCCCAAAGTGTGCTGTTTCTTTCTGAGCAAGTGCCTTGATATCCCCCCATGCCACATGTTGGGTTTGTTCTGATGAGCTTTTAGAGGTCAGAAAGCTTGGAAAACAGAGGTTTGAGTTGTCACTTGCTGCCCTAATGGAAGCTCCTCGAATACTTAATACATTGCCTGGAGAAGAGGAGGTTCTGGGGCAATCGTAGCATCCCAGTGCATACAGTGGCTTCAAGAGAGCTGGAGGGGGGCTATGGACAAGGGTCTGGAGTGACAGGACAAGGGACAATGTCTTTAAACTGAAGTAGGGTAGATTTAGATTAGAGATTAGGAAGAAATCCTTCCCTGTGAGGGTGG
>VZRR01013944.1:11857-32036 GCA_013398015.1 Oreocharis arfaki | reverse complement strand
GGCTGGCGGGGCCGGCGGCGGGTTGCGGGGCCGGGGATGCGGCGGCCCCGCCGATGGTGAGCCGCCGCCGGACCCCGCCGCACCATGTCCCCGCCGGCCCCGAGAGGATGTTCGAGGGCTGCCGGCGGGCGCGGAGCCTCTGGGGCGGCGTCAGGCTGGAGGTGGCCGGAGAGAGCAGCCCCGTGGTGCTGCACAGCTTCACGCAGCTCGACCCCGACCTGCCGCCGCTGGAGGTGAGTGCGGGGTGCCGGGGATGCGGCGCCGCTGCTGCGCAGGGTTCGGGGGGGCTGAGCGCGGGGCGGGCCCCGGTGCGCACCCCTGGCTGGTTTGGGGGGCTCTGCCTTGCTGGCAGCGTGGGTAGGACTTTGTGGGCAGGCTGCTACCCGCACGCAGTGTGTTTCGCGGAATTGTGTTACACAGAATCACAGAGTGGTTTCGGTTCGAAGGGACCGAGAAAATCATCTTTAGCCACCCCCTGCCATGGGCAGGGCCATCTTCCACTACTCCAGGTTGCTCCAAGCCCCGTCCAGCCTGGCCTGGAACGCTTCCAGGGATGGGGCAGCCACAGCTTCCCTGAGAAATCTGTGCCGGTGCCTCCCCACCCTCACAGGGAAGAATTTCTTCCTAATCTCTAATCTAAATCTACCCTCCTTCAGTTTAAAGCCATTCCCCCACGTCCTATCACTCCACGCCCTTGCAAAAGTCCCTCCCCAGCCTTCTTGTAGGCCCCTTTAGGTACTTTGGGTGTTTCATTTTATTGAATAAATGGGTGCCCCTGCTTGGCTTTTTTCTGCTGTGAGTCCCTGTGCCCCGGGGACGGGCAAGCAGCTGCCAGGCTCTGTTGAGAGAAACCAGATGCTCTGCCTCCAGGCACCCAGGGAAAGGGGCAGATTGTTGAAACTTCGGGCTTTTAATATTTCATTTGAGACTTTGGCTGCGGGAGGCAAGAGTCTGCTCAGATCTGAGCTGCTTGTAAAAGCTTTAGGCTTGTCCAAACCACAAAAGCATCCTCTGGGAAGGTTACGGGCATTGGGAGGACTTTCCTGGAGGATGCAAAATATTTGTGCTTGTTTGGGTTCGACCTCAAAGTCAGGCTGGTCCCAGCGAGGCCCGAGTGCTTTGTTGATGGCAGTTGCATGTGGAGGCACCCGAAATAATCTGAGTCAGAGCTGGGCCTTTTATCTTAGCAATGGAAGATCGTCATCGGTGTGGTGGGAGTGTCGCTGATCGGGAGCAAACGGTGTGTCAGGAGAAGCTCTGCGGGAGGAAGGTTTTGCTGCTCAGAAGCCGCAGCCCTGGCGGTGCAGGGGTTAATACCAGCGAGGGTCAGCAAGTCTGGCTTTGCTGGGATTTAGAGCCAGCTGCAGATGTGCTGCTCTGGATGCTTCCCGCTGGAATGGGGGCGGTGGAGGGGGGGAATCACCACGAAAGCCTCTTTAGTTCCTGTGCAGATATCCGCTGAGGGCAGCCAGTGTTTCGGGGAGGGCAATGGCTCCTTCTCCCGGTGCCAAACCATCAACCCCACGACCTGTGATGGAAATTCTTGGTCAGCCACGGGCAGGAAGGGATGAGCTCAGGCTCCGGCTGTACCGGTTCACCTCTGGCCTGGTGGCAGCGGCTCGTCAGCTCTGCAGAGAGTTCACGAAAGCTCCATCCAGCTTGTTTTCCCTCCTCTCCCCTCCCTGCTCGTCTCTCCTGGGGGTGGGCGTACTGACAGGGTTTGGAGTACATCATCTGGTTCGTGTTATGCCTGGCAGGAAGTCCAGCCTCGCCGGCCCGCGGCGCTCCGGGAGGCTGAGGGGCCGCGCTTTTGGCAGGGAGAGCAAGAGCTGGGGGAGGAAAAGAGGGAAAAGAGGGGGTGATGCAGCGTGTGCTCCTCTCATCCCATGGGAGAGCCTGCCTGGCACACGTGAGCCCCAATGTGCCCTGGCTCCGGAGCTCAGGAGAGGCTTTGCAGCATCTCGGGCAATGCGGCTGCGAGGGAAAAGTGACGGGGCTGAGGGAGGCTTTGCAGGGCCCCAAAAAGCAAAGCCCTGCTCACCTGAGCATGGCACGGGCACAGCTGCCAGCCAGAGCTCCTCCCGAGCTGTCTTTGCCCACATTTCTGTCCTGGGCTGTGCTGTGCAATGGTCAGAGCACAGCCCCAGCATCCGCTCGCTCGAGCTTTCCTCCCAGTCCTGAACAGATAAATTCCTCCTTTTTTTTCCCATTTTCAAGTGATGGCAAGAAAAGGGGCATCCCAGAGGGGTGCATGGTGACCCACGGCCTCCCAAGCAGCTTTGGGGTGCGCGGGGGCGTTCCATGCACCCCTGGGGAAAGGAAAAAATGTGTCACTGTTGTGACAACTGCAGTGGCCTGGTGGGGTTGCAGTCCTCGGGCAGAGTTGTGGATGCACACTGAGAGGACAAGGCAGATTATTTGAATAAGAACCCCCAGAGACCATCAGTGTTTTGCTGAGCCCCAGTGACAGTCCCCAGCTCCATGGTGGCACCTCTGTCACCTCTGCCAGAGGGAGCTGTGCTGGGTTTTGGCAGAGCTGTGGCAGCTCGTGGGTGGGCAGCCTGGTCCCACAGGGAATAGCAGATCCCTGGACAGATGCTGGGCAGGCTGCAGGGAATGTGGCTCACTCTCTGGTCCTCGCTGAGCCCCGGGGATGGCAGCAGGGAAGACTTTGCCTGTATCCCACGGCAACGGTATCGATCACCAGGCATCACTCTGAGGCCTCCTGGCCATGTGAGCCAAGTGTTCTCACCGTGATTTTAACCACAGGGGATGGAAAATTCAGACTGTCTCAAGAAGAGGATTGACAGAGCAGCTTTGCAGACCTTTCGCTTTGACCTTTTCAGTTCCAACCCATTCCATATCAGCAGAGAGTGTCAATGCTTCCAGTCCAGCAGGAGCCACAGAGTGAATTTGGTGACCCTCCTGCTGGCCAGGAGTGGCCTAAAACACCACTGCAGATGACACAGACTGAAACTTTCATGAAGCTGAGGTTGCTGAACCTCCGACAAGGCTGGGGTGACTCTTACAAAAAAAGCCCACGTCCTTGCTATTGTGGCTCTGTTTGTTTTCTGAACAATCGGGAGATTTTCGGTTGCTAAATGCATCCTTGAAAACTTGAATTGCTCAGCCCAGATGCCTTGGAGGTCAGTGCTTGTTCTTTACAGCTGGGAGGGAGGGGCAAAGACATCTCTCAAAAGCCATTTTCTTTTCGCTTCCTATGGTGCCTTTGGAATAAGATCCTTTTCTCCCAGCTCGTTCTCCTCCCCCAGGCACAACCTGATATGTCCCTTGCAATTTGCCAGATGAACATCATCTGTTGGTATTTCTTGGATGGGGACCTACCTTCTGGCTCCCTTCTAGAGAGGTTTGGAGCCACTGGTGAGGCCTGGAGCAGGCTGGGATGCTGACTGTTGGTGGCTGATGCAGGGTGGGAATAACAGAGGTGGGAGGGATTTTTTTATTATCATTTGATATGGTTGGAGAGAAGTTGGAGAGAAGCTTCTAAACGTGTTTGTGTAGTAATTGTTTTTCTCAGAGGCTGCTGTGCCACATTTCCATAGGGGTGGGGATCCCCATACTGGGGTCTCGCTGAGGTTTTAGTGGATTTAGTACCAGACTGGCAGCCCTGGGAACTGAAATCTTTGTTTGTTCACAGGCTGAATGGGCAAACCACCTCCCAGGCTACCCCTGTGCTTCAGTCCCCCACCCCAGATCACACTCTTGCTCCACTACAGCCTCTTTTTTTATGGCTCTCAGGGTGGCATCACCAGGCAGGGGCAAGGAAACGCAGTCCTGGAGAATTTCCCCACTTCCCTGTGCCTGGCTTTGGGGTGTGATGAGCAAAAGGAGCATCAGGCCAGCTGAGCCTGCGGGGATGGGTCTCATTTAGCAGGCACCCACCACTGTTGGATTTGGGGGCCTGGCTGTGCCCACTCCACACTTAGGGCCAGAGCACAACCTGTTTTTAGGGCCACCTGAGTTGGTGTGGCCATAGGAAGGGCTTCACCACCAGCAGCTCCTCCATCTCCCTTCCCAGCTCTCCAATCAGCCACTGTGTCCCTCGAGGGGAGTGAATTGAAGGAGGAAAGAGATTATTTAGGTCACTCTAGACCACGTTTAAAGGCTGGGTATGCCCTACTCACACTTTCTCTAACGCCGTTATCTCCGGAGCTGCCTAATGAGTGGCTTTCAAACGGACATACTCCTTTTATTTAAATATATCCTTGCAGCAGGGCTGTCTCAGTTCTCAAATATTTCTTCATCTCCCACGGACTCAGCAAGAGGGGGGAAAAAAATGTGGTTGCTAAGGAGCGGGATTTGGATACAAAGCTGGCTGAGCTGCTGGCGGGGGGCCCGGGGGGCTCCAGCACAGCTCATGGTGAGTCAGGGTTTGTGCATTGCTTTGGTGGGACGGCACCTGCGGGGCCTGGGTGAGGAGGATCGGGGTTTCAAACATTCCTTGGGCATTGAGAGAAAGAGTTGAGTTGTGGGACTCACTCCTTTTACAGGTTAAGCGTTCATCCCGTGCTGTTTGTGTGGGTTAGACCTCGCAGCAGCACCCATGGCTGGTCCCAAATGTGTGTCTGCTGTTCCAGGGGTCTGGAAGACCTTGGATTTGCAGAGAGAAGCATGTGTAGGCTGGAAGGTGATGCTGGCAGCAGGGTTTGGTGCCCAGGAAGACCTGTTAAGCATCACACTGAAACCATGTGGCAGCCTCTGGCTGGAGCATTCCTGGGAGCACCAGCAGCAGGGGAAGGACTGGGATGTTTGGATACTCCGGTTATCAGTTTGTGTCGTTGCCCAGGTGGGGACTCACCTGCACGTCACGGCAGCCCCAGCCCTGTCACACAGCCCCAATAACCATGCGTTTGGACTTTGCTCCTGAGTCATTAGGGAGAGGGAGCGCTGAGCCCGGGCACGGAGCACTAATCCCAGTAATCCCAGTAATGGCAGCCGCCCCTCGGGCCGGCAGGTTGGCCGCCTGCAGAGAGTCACGGGGAGGGGGTCGGAGCAGGGGCAGAGCTGCCAGAGCTGCTCTGGGCACTCGGGTAAGCACAGGGGGGTTGCAGAAAGCCTTCTGTGGATGGGCCTTTTGTTCCCGTAACACCCGGGACCGGCCGTGCCAGAGGTGTCAGGAAAGTCCTTTCCTCATTCTCAGCATGCGGTGGCGTGGGCTGTGCTGAGCAAACGCCGCTCTCCCCCTGTGCAGTGCAGTGGTGACTCCGCAGCACCTCCAGCCGCCGTCCCTCTCACCTGCTTTTGGGTTGTTTTTGTGATGTTATGCAAATCACCTCTCCGGTTTTCGGTTACACTCCCGGGGCTGTGTTGGCACGGGTTCTTGTAGGGCAGCACTTTTACCTTAGATAACGCCGAGTTCTCTCTACCTGAGGGTCAGGAGTTATGTGACAGCTAAGTGTCGGTGGAGATTAAGCACACGCAGAGGCTCCTGGCGTGGCCCGTTTGCCCGGGCTGGCTCCGCAGCAGTTTGTTTTCATTACACCGTTGGTATTTGGATGAGCTCTGCTGTCAGAAACATGCTGGGACGGGAAAGGGCGGCTTCCCTCCACTCGTGGGGCGCTGGGGGCCGGTGGGAGCAGCTGCCTGGGGAGCCCTGGGCTCAGCAGAGGCAGGACGAGGATGGCTCCGGCTGCCAGGCACCAGCCGAGTCCTCAGAGCTGATGGGAGGGAAAAAAAAGTTGGTTGAACTTGCAAACAGAGCAGATTGGAGAGGAAACTCATCGGAGGCGACTTCATCTGGAATGCTGAGGCATTATTTTTAGAGCGGCTTTGCTTTCTGCTAACCACACTGCAGCAGCTGAACTGAGGGCTTGTGTGGAAACCTGCTCTGCAAAGGGCTCGCTACCCGTCTTACCAGAACTTCTTTTCATGTGATGGAGCAAAACCACGCACCCTTTCCCTGCTCTTTGCAGTGGTTGGGTCTCCATGGAGACTCTCAAGCTGAGAGCCTGCCCCAGGCTCTCGCCCCAGCCCGGTGTGTGTTTGTGAAATGATGTGTTTGCTTTGGGTTCACCTCTAGGAGTTGGAACTAACTTCAGGAAACCAGGGTTTAGTCAAGCTGGGCAAAGCAAAACACCTTGCCTGGGCCTGGCAGGGGCAAAGCTCAGCTGTGAGAAATCAATAAGGATGCTGGAGCACCACCTTCATGTGGCTGGGGGGGTTCAGGACCTCACCTTCCAGTTCAGGCTGAAACCTTGGGGATTTCTGATGTCTAGAAGGCTCAGTTGGTGGCCTGCTGCTGGCAAGGTCTGTCTCTGTGCACTGGAGCAGCAGCAGAGCCTGGGAGCTGGGGGATGTAAGCTGGGGCTGATGGTGTCACCCCCAACCTTCCCATGCTGTGACCCCAGCGATCACTGCAGACTCTCCAGGGCAAGGCCAACGCTCGGGTTGGTTTATCATCTTAAAGCAGCCCAGCTTTCCTCCAAATGCTGCTATTTGTTTGCTTCTGATTGTATTTTTAATGGCTGTTTGGTCCCAGCTGCAGTTGTGCTGATCAGGAGCCCCGTGCTGAGCAATGCGTTGGCGGTGCCCGTTGCTGGTGGCAGTCGCTGGGATTACTGGATTTCTAGACAATGTGGTTTGCTCGATTCAGTCCCGGTTGCAACAGTGAGAACTGGCACGAAGACGGGACAGGCCTGGCTGGTTCTTCCCTCGCAGTGCTGGGGGTGACTCAGAGCACAGCTATGGCTCACACCGGTGTCATAACAAACACTTATTCCCTGAGGTGCTTCTTGGGGAGGGGGCTGTTCCACGAACTCCATCTCCCCCAGTCCTCATTCCTATGGATTTTGGCGTGTTCCTCAGCAAAACTCAGCTCTGGGAAGATGGGGCTGTTTGAGGCTTGACCTGTCTTAGCCCAGGCAGCGTCAAAGGAAAGGAGCCGGGGAAGGACAGTGGGCACCTCTGCCCTGTTTGCATTGATGCTGCCCCATGGTCATTGTGCACTTGGGCTTTTTTGGTATCCCACGGTGTGTCCCCCAAAGCAATTCTATTAAATGGGAGGGCGAGCTGCAGGAATGCTCACCTGTGGCTGTAATCCCAGGGGATGAGCGGGGCAGGGTGGCAGGAACACACGAGTCGGGGTGGGAACGTGCCTGTACTGGCTCACCAAGGTGCCGCGGCCAGGAGGAACAGGCACCTGCGTGGTGTTTTAGCTGCTCCAACGTGGTCCGTGGCCAAACCCGCACCTACAGTGCAGGGCTGAGGGTCTGGGCAGGGAATTCATCCCCCGAGCCTGGGCACCCGCATTCCTTGTGCCGCAGGATCTGGCACAGACAGCGCTCAGGGTGGGAGCAGGGGCCAAACCTCACCGCTGAGGCTCCCGGAGTGCGTTCAGCCCCTTGACAACAGCGGGATTTTTATCCTTTTCCAGTTGTTTTCTCCCCAAAGGTGCCAGTTAATCGTAAAATCTCATTTGCTTCAGCTGTGGAAATCACCCGGAGCTGGCAGAGCATCCCGATCGCAGCCCCCCAGGTGTCGGCTTGTTGACACCTGCTCAGGTAGCACCTCCTGCCTCGTTGACACCTATTTAAGCAATGCTCCCAAGGTGAGATTTTGTTGATTACAAAGCAGAAGTGCTCGCTCCTGCCTCTTCCACCTTCCCACGGGCGCCGCGGAGAGGGGAACAAGCAGCGGGACACCCTGCGAGGGGAGAATCTCTGCGGAGCAAAGAGACCCGCAGCTGGGGTGTGCTGGGACACGCTGGGGCTGCGGGTGTCAGGAGGAGGCTGGGACGAGGCAGGCTGATCCCGGGAAGCTCGTGGCAAGCAGCAAATGGAGGAGCCGTGCGTCACCCCGGCCAGGGTGGGAGCTGGGCGCGGGGGGCACGACCGGAGAACAAAGGCTCGCATTTATTCCTGCCGTCCTTTCACCGTCAGCCCCTCTCCGCCTCCCTGCACTGGATTGTTCCTGCATTTTCTCTGCTTCAGCTGTTTACTGGGTCACCCTGGTGCAGACACGCACACGCAGAGCGAGCCATCGCCGAGCCTGTCCCTGTGCCACCGGCGCTGCGAGCCCCTCTGCGGCCCCGGGAGCACAGTGGTGCCATTGATCCGGCTGGCAGAGCGTGCCCGGGGCCAGGCTGGGCTGGGGGCATGCGGAGCCCCCCTGGGCATCCTCCTCTGCACAGGCTGCGGCGATCAGATTTTAAGGAGGGGGTCCCAAAAGATCTGGGCTCACCAGCTTTGCCCACGTTCATTCCCCCACCAGGTTTGGTGGAGGGAATGTCAGCTGACGTAAGGCAGAGTAAACACATGGGTGGACACATTTATTTCACGAGGGCTTGTTTTGGTTCAGCTTATCTAAGCTAAAGATGTGTCTCAGCTAAATCGAAATTACCCTTGTTCAAATGGAAACAGAGGAGAAAGGTGCGGGTTCTGTCAGCCAGAGTGTGGCCAGGCAAGGCTGTGGCTTTTGGACAGCCCCCAGCCTGGCCACCCCAATCTGTGCACCTTCAAAATTCCCGGGAGATGGGACTTGGCTGTCTTTTCCCCTCTGCAAGCTGCAGCAGGGGAGTTACTGCACAGACGTTTACAGCTTAACCAGGCTGCTTGGGAACAGTCTGTGGTGAAAGTCGCTGGGAATGTCAGTGTGGGACTGGTGGGATGGTTCAGCATGGCATGGGGGGCTGAACTGATCCCGGGGCTGGGTTGGTGTTTTACACCTGGCAGTTGCTGCAGTTGTGATCTTTGCTTTGCCCTTCCTGCGTATCTCACCCTGCTCGTGCCGCAGGTGTGTGCCCAGGTGAGCGCTTCATTCGTGCAGGACATGGACATGCCAGGGCAAGGGGCAGGTTTGACAGAAGGAGCTGATTTCATTGCAGCTGGTACTTCTTAAAGCTAATTTTTTTGCTGTCTGCGAGCTGGCAAATATTCAAGGTTTTGTGTCTCTGGGAGTGTAAAGACTTTTGTGAAGATGAAGTCACTTGGAGGTGCTGATCCATGCAAGGGACAAGCATTGCCCTGGAGCTGCCACAAGGAACAGGTCTGTGTGTCCTGGTGAACATGTGTGAAGGCAGAATTGACATTTTAGGTGTGACCATTCCAACCAGCTTCAAGGAACATCAGCTCCAAGTGCCAACCACATCTCCACCCGTTTCCCAACACACCTGGCAGTTCTTGCTGCAGCAGCAAGAACACATTTGGTGCACCAGGGCCCTGCTTCAGAGGTGGAATCCGTAGAGTAGCATTACGTCAGGTAGGCTGGAACTCTGCAGCACGACCCCTCATGTTTTAATTCACATTTGAACAAGGCAGTGGGGAGCTGTCCTGTTGCATGTGACATCCAGGTGCTACTGTACACCCAGAAAAAAAGCAATCTGTTTTTGAGCTTGTTTCCGTTATGGTTTTTTGCAGATTTTTCTGTTCCATCTCAGTAAAACGCAAACCTTTTGTTCTGAGCTGAAACGACTTGGGATGAGACACTCAATCTTTATTTAACCTCGCAGAGCAGCATCTGTATTAATTTTTTATACACCGTTTTTCACCAGCCGTGTCGTTCTGGTTTCACTTCCAGTAATGCCCCGGGGGCTGTGGGCGAGTCGTGGCGGAGCAGTTGCTCTGTGAGCGAGGGCTGCGTCCCTTCTGCTCCGAGCCTGCCCTGCGGAGGCGTCGGCTCCGGGCAGGGATGCTGCCGGGGCCATCACGAGCACAGGGCTCAGGGCTGTGGAGCAAGAGCCAGATCTGCTGTGTCGGCGGGATCTTTTTTTTCCATCGGCTTAGAGAGGAAGCAAAACCTGCTGCACTCAGTTTTCTTGGAACAGCCTGCGAGGGGAGCCCATCCCCGCACGTCCCCTGGGAGGGGACACGAGGGTGTCCTGCTCTGGTGGTGTTTTCGGATGGGGTGCGAATGGCTGCTGGTCATCTCTACCCCTGGGGGTAGGAAACACGGGGTTTGCAGTTAATCAGTCATCCCTGTTGTGGCTGGAGTTTGCTGGAGTCCCCTTGTCAGGCTGATCCCCCAGCACCTGCATCCCCCCCACCTCTGGGGTCTGATCCTGCCCCTTGAAGGCTGGGGATGGAGTGGACATGCAGAGTCTTCGATTTCTAAACTTTAAAAAGAGCGAAAAAGTCTCTCCGGGTGGGAAGGCTCTTAGTTTTCTTTAAAAGCAAACCAGGAGCAAATAGGGGAGGAATCCTGCGAATCTGCTCTGTCTCATTCCTGGACCCGAGCTCTGAGCTCCTAATCCTTGCTCCAGCCACTGCCTCACTGCGTGCGAGTCACAAGATGCCTTTGTAAGCGATCTGCCAGCTTCCCTTCTCCCTGAGCTGCCAGGGTGGAGAAGGCTGCCTTTGGATACCTTCTGCAACCCCTCTGGGTCACAAACGCAGGACCAGACCTGCTGTCGGTCTCAGGAGCCCCAAGAGCCCGAGGGAAGAGGTGTAAGACCCCCATGAGAGGCAGGTACAGGGTGATGTGGCCTCTCTCTCTGCCCCATCCTGGTGCTGGGTGATGCACTGGCTCCGGAGCTGTTCCCCTGGGGCATGGCTTTCCATGCTGAAACACCTGGAGCAGAGTGTTGGGAAAACCCAGCTGTGGAGCCCAGTGGGGAGAGCCCAGATGGGGAGAGAACAGGCCCTCAGCTGTTGCCACTGGCCTGGTGTGCTGGCAAAACCACCCCTTTTTCATGGTGGGTTTAAGTTTAGCTTCTGGCCCTTTTTCTGTTCTTTTCCTGTTTCCCCTTTTGTTGTTGTGTTTTAATGAGCTGTTGGAATCGGTCCTGGTTGCAGGCAGGAAGGAAGGCAGAGAGTGTTGAAAACCCAAAGGAATCGTGTCTCTCTGCTGAACATCTCTGCATGGGGAGCAGGGGCCGGGTACAGCCGGGCTGTGGCAGGGGACTGAGCTCCATCAGCAGCGACAGGAACACTCAGGGACAAGGGAGACAGTGGGAGATCAACTTGCCCTGCTGGAGAGAACCACCTCAGTGCCACCACAGCTGTGGCTGGGGTGATGTTTGGGAGCAAAAGCGCTCCTGCCCTCAGTGGGGGCTGCTGTTCCAAAGGACGTGCCGTGAGTCACCAGTGTGGGCACCTTTCCTTCCCCTGCAAACAGGGGATGTTTGTCAGCTTCCTCGCCAGTTTGGGTAGTCCTTGTGGCCTTCCTGAGCGCAGCCAGGGGAAGGAAACTGCCCGCGAGTGCCAGGAGTGGGCGATCCCTCGAGGCCGTGGGGGAACAGCCATCTCAGGGCTTTTTGCCTGGAAGTCCCCGTGGGGGAAGAGCTGTTGTGCTGCTTGTGCATGTTTGGGATGTGTAGGACAGAGGGTGCTTCTGCTTTTGCAGCCTTTATCTTCGGTTCACAGAGCTGAGCTTGTTTTCCTTTCACTACCCGGGGGTGGCTTTTTTCCTATTTCCTTTTACATAAACGTCGCGCGCTCGCATTTGCACAAGAGGTCCCAAAGTCGCTGCTGTTCCTTGCAGGGGTTCAGGGTTTGCTCCCGAGGGTGAAATGAAAGTGAACTCGGGGTTGGTGTCAGCCGTGGGGGACACGGGCCGTGGTGGAGCCGGTTCCTCTCGTTTCCGGCAAGGCCCATTTCCCGTTGCTAGTGGGAAGGGATTATTCTGAGAAGGGGCTGGGGATTGCAAAGACCGAACTCCCACTTGCTGTTTCTGGTTTTTACCACCTTTCATCGAGTTCTTTTGAGCTTGTGCAAGCGCAGAACTTCAATGGGAAACTCCTGGTGACGTCTCCGAGGCTCAGCTCTGCCTTTTCTTGTCTCATTAGCCAGTGAGACTGTTAATTCCCAACAGGCACACATTCCTAGCTTCCCACGGGCAGGGTTAGCGTCTGCTCCTCTCTTGTGGCTGGTAGCAGCAGCCCCTTTGAAATCACGGCACAGAGATACTCTCGGTGCTGTGCTGTACCTGTCTGTAGAACAGGCATTTTGTGTAGCTCCACTGAAAGGGAGCAGAGTAACACGAACATCTTGATTGTTAAACCAGCTGTGATCCAGAGAGCATCAGCAAAAGCACTTTGAGCAGTGGTGCCGCTTCCACGTGTGCTGAAATTAAAACCTTTTTCCACTAACAGTTCATTATGTTTGTGCCTTTGGAGGCCAGTGTGCTAACCCGGGGCACGCGGGAGCAGAGCTCTTAAGACCTGGTAATTGTTGGGTAATTGTCTGTGTGTAACGTGTGAGGATGCTGTGTGCTCACACTTAATCCTGCACTTTGCTCCTGTCTTACCAAAACCACCTTTGTGACTGGTCTCAAACACTTTCCAAAACGCAGAGCCCGAGCCAATGTTTTGCTTTGCTGTTCGGCTTTCGCATTTTCCCCTCCTTTCATCCCCTGGGATGAGCCGAAGGCAGAGTCCCTGCTGCTGCTGCTGCTCTCTGCCTGGCTCTGGGGGTCCCTCACACCCTTCCTCCAGGCTCACGAACCTTGGCTGCATCTTCGAGCTCCTTATTAATCCTCTGTGTGAAGACGTGGGGTTTGACACCACGCCGAGTACAAGAACATTCACCAGAGAGCAGAAGAGTTTATGGCACGGAGCAGGAATTCCTCCCTGGTGTAGTCACAAAAGCTTTGAACCATCAGTGGGAGCTCCGGGGCTGGCTGCAGTTGGAAGAGGCAGTCCCCAGGCCCAGGGCAGCCATCTGGTGCAGACCTCCCGTTTCATATTTCAGGGGATGAACTCCTGCAGAGTTCACTCACGGCTGCTTCTGCAAAAGCCTCTGCTCTGCGCAACTGGGCAGAGTTAAACGTGTGGCTTTTCCTTGTGCCCCTCCAGCCAGAGGCCTTTTTCCTGCTGTGTGGAGAGGACCAGGATTGCACGCTGAGCTGGGAAAATCATATCAAACATTCATTTTTCCGTGTCTTCCCTTTTCTTGGTTCCCATCTTGAAATGTGTTGGATCTCACTTCCTGGGCTGCCAGGTCCCAGCTGTATGAATTTGGTGGAAGGTGCAGATGCCATAACCATCAAATCTTGTTGCAGATGTTTAAAGCACTGCCTGGGCCTGTTGGATTCATCCCTTGTGCCAACAGAAGGGACTGTTCACCTGCGTCTCACCCTCAGGCTGAGGTGGAGGAGGGTTTGTGTGCTGGCTGAGCCTGACTCGTGTTCCCTTCTTCCAAGGGGCAGAGAATTCCAGCAGATGTGTAGGGCGGGCAGTGGGGAGCAGTGACTGCTGCAATATTTACCAGCACTCAGAGACCCCTTTGAAGGCATTCAGCTTTGGTTGACCTGCTGGAATTCCTGGTGTGAGTGCAGGATTCGGGGTGGCCGGCACAAACATCAGCCACGGGTCGAGGTTTTGAGTGTGTCCCACCTCATCTCCTCACGTGCCAGGGGAGAAACCCGTGCTGGGTGCAGGTGCTGGAGCGAGGCTCCTCCGGCTCCGTCCTGCCGCTGCTTTTTCGCTTGGTTGGTTTTGAACCAACATGTGCGGAATGCACAATCAGCATCTCGGAGGAGCAGCCGTAGGAAAGAGGAAGCTCACACGGAATATAAATAGCCAAATTTTAGAATGTCCCAGTGTAGCCGCTCTCTGGGCTCTTGGCAGGAGCCTGCAGAGCGCTGGGAAGCCGCGGCCTTCGTGTGTGGTTTGCAGAGGGGGAACTTGGGGGGATATCGCACCAGTCAGCAAGGCAAAAAATGAATGAATCTGACAGTCTTGGATACGGGAAGGAAATGAGATTTGCTTCTACGCCCGTGAAAATGGGGAGTGTCCCCTGCACGTGACACGGAATGCAGAGTGAAAACCCTGCACGGTTGTGGCAATACTTTCCACTGTAGTTGCACAGCAGCTGCTAATGATTCATGGGTTGATCCTGAGATGGTTTTTTCCTCCCATATGATTTAATTTATGAATTTAATTGCATGTCAGCAAGCATCTGATTTTTCTTGATATTTTTGTCTGGGGTTTGCAACTGCCCAGCCAAATCTCTTTCTCTGAGTTAGACTGTACAGGGCTCTGGTCCTGCTGGACCCAGAGCTTTCCTCCAGCCCAAAGTCTCAGCTTAAATGGGAGGTACACAGTGTAGAGCTGACATCCAGGCTGGGTGTTGAAGGTTGGGAAGGAGCCCAGGACAAATTGGGAAGTGTTTCCACGGCTTTTCTTTCTTTTTATTGGAAACAGCATCTGAAGGTGGAGGAAAGACTACTTGGCCAACTTGGTTAGGTGCTGTCACTGTAGGTGGTGGATCCAGAGTGGACACAAAGCTTGGGCTGTGCTGGCAGCTCTCTCCCAAGGTTGTGCCAGTCCCTAAGGCAGTGTCCTTGAACACAAATTTGTGCCATCATTTATCCCAGAGCACAGAACAAGAGCGGGACTGACGCAGGTGCCAGGAAGGATGTCTGGTGTCTGCTGCCTCGTGCGGGTGCTGTCAGGGCTGCTCTGGAAGCCAGTGAATCCTGGGAGAGGCTCCTGATGTTCACAGCAGTGCCTCACAACTCCTCAAACCTCAGCAAACCAACCCCTCCACAGTCTGGCATGAAGTGAGAAAAGCAGGTTCAGCAGAAAGTGAAAAAGTCAGTAACCTTGCCCAGGGGGATCTGCTGCCCTCATTCATTACAACCATGAATGAGAGGCTTTTTCAAGCTTCCCCTCAGTCTCTGAGCTGCCTGTGCTTCCCTGCCACGGTTGCCTGTGATGAACAAGCCCGTGGCTTGAGCAGGGTGTGAGAGCAGAGCAGTGACCACTGCAATGGTGCTGCTGATGAAGGATTGTGGTTAAAGAGCCTTTGGGTGCACGTTCAATCTGCCAGCTCGGGGTCGTGTTCTGCTCCTGTCTGCTGCGATGTGCAGCCTCTTCTGGGCCTGGGGCCCTGGGTGTGGCTGTCCCCGTGTTCACAGGGGGCAGTTTGGAGGAGGATTTTTTGCAGGGAGCAGCATCGCTTCTGGGGCTCCATCCTAAGGCTCCTTCCTGGGTTGCCCCATAGCAGTTTCTTCCTCAGCGAGCCCTGTGTTGTTGTCAATGCTCAGGGCTCTTTGAGGGGTAGTTGCAGGGAAAGCTGTGGGCTGGCTCTGGCAGGAGGGGTTTGTCCCCACACCCCTGTGTCCCGTGATGGTTACCCCCGCCTCTAACCAGCTTACTGCTTTTGGGCATTTTCTCCCTCTGCTGAGCTGCGGGTTTTGGCATGTGTTCGTCCATGTCCTGCCATTTGGCGAGGGGGATGGAGGGCGGGGGAGATCCCCGCAGTGTTTAAAAGGATCTGGATAAATCTTCTTAAGGGAGGCACTGACTCAGCAGAGCGTGGTTAGGGAGGAGGAGGAGGGAACTAAATTGTCCTTGTGGCGTTGGAGCTGCTGCTGAGCCCATGCTGGCAGGTGGTGCTGGGGGAGGCACGTGCCTGGGGACCTGCCCTGAGAAGCATCACCCCTTTCCTCACCAAATTTTTGGTGCTCTCCATCCTCCAGAGCAGAAGTGAGAGCCTCACAGCTGGGTGTCTGTCACCCAGAGGTGCCTGTCCCCTGTGCCCAGACCTGTCCTGGCTGTGCCTGACCCCACCCTGGTGCAGATCCCTGGGATTTCCCCCCAGCTTTAAGCTTTGGATTCCTGCCTCGTGCCGTGGCCAGCGCTGCCGGAGCTGGTGGGCGGCTTGGTTTGAGTTATCATTTATTAGGGAAGTGCACTGAGGTGCTTGGCTCCTGCAGGGACTGAGACTCTGCTCAGACCAGAGGCCAACGTCACCTCGTGGGAAAGGCAGAGGCTTGGGGAGGGGAGCAGCCAGGGCAGGGCACTGGGCTGTGCTGTCACTGTCCCTTTTGCTGGCTTGTGAGGGGTCCCACGTTGCACTGGCACAGTCTGGCTTTGCTCAAGGGCTGAGACATGGAGCCAGGGGACGTGGGACACACCAAGAGCAGCTTCCCAAAGTCCTGGTTCCACTGTGAGCAGGCTCAGCTGGCCAGACACACTCTGGTGTCACCTGGCTTGCATTTCTGAGCAGGTGAGGGAGACTCTCACTGCCAGCCAGCTGCTGCCTTTGGCTTGCTGGGATCCCTCCTAGGAGCCACAAAAGCATCTCTGCCACGCTTTGCTCTCCTTATCTCATGGTGTATCTTGTCTTTCCATGCAGAGCTCCACACAGGAGATTGGAGAAGAGCTGGAGGATGGTGTGATCTACAGCATATCCCTCCGGAAAGTGCAGCTCCATCACACGGCCAACAAAGGGCAGCGCTGGCTCGGGGTAAGCCGCGGGCTCCTCCTGCCACAGGGGAGGTTTCAGATGTTTCCCTGCCATGGGAATCATGTATTTATTTGGGAGCAGGGAATGGGAGCACCTGTTGTCCTCTGCCACATGGGAAGGGGCACAGGTGACACAATCTGCAGCCCCATTTTGAAAAATAGGGCAACTCGGATTTTTATCTGGATTTTGGCAACCTTGAGGCCTTTCCTGGGACTTCCCAAGTGCTCTGGTCTTCTCAGCTGGGTTGCTGGTGTTTGCTGTCTGAGGAGACTCAGCTTTGCTTTCCCAGTTAGGAGAGCCCCAGGCACTGTAGGGGTCCCAGCCTAGACCTGAGCTTGTGCAGCTGGTGGGAACACTTTGCACTTGATGGTGCCTGTCTTCACCCAGCCCACTGACTTCTGCTCCTGTCCTGGCAGTTTGAGAACGAGTCGGCCTTAAACCTCTACGAGACGTGTAAGGTGCGGACGATAAAAGCCGGGACCTTGGAGAAGCTGGTGGAGTACCTGGTCTCAGCCTTCAAGGGCAACGATTCCACCTATGTCACCATCTTCCTGTGCACTTACCGGGCCTTTGCCACCACCAAGCAAGTGCTGGACCTGCTGCTTAACAGGTGAGGCTGCCCTGAACCCCAAACACAGCTGGGGGTGGCCAGGAAAGCCCCAGCATCTTCTGCTGCAATGCCTTGGAGGTCTGGTGGCTTCTCCCAGCTCCATCAGCATGAAGGTTTTGGGACAGGGCAGGGAGGACACAACTTCCTGGAGAGCTGGAGCTCTTCCAGTGAGGTGGCCTGTGCTGGCTGCTTCCCTGTTCCTGTAATAGGGAGGATGTGGCAGAGGGAGGGGAGCAGGACACTGCATAGCAGGTTCATCCCAGCCCCTTGGCAGAGCTGGGGGTGGTGTGGAGGGAGGAGAGGCTGCTCTGAGAGGCAGCTGAGTGCAGGATGCTCACTGCCTGCTCTGTGTGTCCCACCAGGTATGGCAAACTCCACGTGCAGGCGAATGGGGACCACGCCAGGCACACTGTGGACGAGAGGGTGGAGCTGAAGAAGTAAGTGTGACCGTGCTGTGGTGGCTCAGGTGGCAGCTCTTTGCGAGGGATGTGTTGTCCCAGCGCTGCTCCTGGGCTTGTAGGGGTGCACACGGGTTTCTCCTGGCACCTGATCCTCTTTGTCTGTGTTCTCCCCCTTGCTGCAGCACCATCTCCTCCATCCTGGGGGCCTGGCTGGACCAGTACTCGGAGGATTTCCGCAAGCCCCCCGACTTCTCCTGCCTCAAGCAGCTCATCTCCTACGTGCGCCACAACATCCCCGGCTCCGACCTGGAGCGCCGAGCCCGCATCCTGCTGGCCCAGTTCCAGCAGCAAGAGCAGAGCGAGGCCGAGGCAGAAGGTGGGGTCCTGCCCCTGCTTGTGGAGGTCATTTGGGGCTGCAGGTGGAGGGAATGCTGCTGGCTGGCATCGAGGGTCTCCAAAACTTAAGCCACGTGGCTGAACACCCATAAACCCTGTTTACATGGAAGGGACACTGGGAAGCTAATCCAGCTGCAGCAGCAGTGGGATTTCTAAGTGGATTAGCTAATCTGCCTTTAATCCTCTGTAGACACTTGCACCCAGGTTTAAAAGGACTATCCTTTTATTTGAGCCTCGTTGCTGGAGGCGTGAAGCTGGATGGGAATTAAGAGCCTGGGGTGTGGGTGTCTGCAGGGGGCTGCTGTGGGGTGCTGTGGGCACTCCAGTGCTCAGCTTCACCCTGTCTCCTGCAGCTGTGGACCATGGCAGCTGCACCTTCCAGCTGGTGGAAGAGAATGGGGTCGGGGAAGGGAAGCCAGATTTCCTCTCCTTCTCCCCAGAGATGGTGGCAGAACAGTTCACACTGATGGATGCTGTGAGTAGTCACCCCCCAGCCGGGTCACTGGTGCTCTGGGCACAGGTCTGGCTCTTCCCATCTCTTTTTCTTCCTGGCCTGTTCTCTCCTCAGAGAGAGACCTTTCTCCCTCTCTTTATCTTCCAGGAGCTGTTCAAGAAGGTGGTGCCTTACCACTGCCTGGGCTGCATCTGGTCCCAGCGGGACAAGAAGGGCAAGGAGCACCTGGCCCCCACCATCCGCGCCACGGTCTCGCAGTTCAACAGCGTGGCCAACTGTGTCATCGCCACCTGCCTCGGGGACAGGTCCCTGAAGCCCCAGCAGAGGGCCAAGGTGGTGGAGAGGTGGATCGAAGTGGCTCGGGTAGGACAGCTCACCTCCCTCCTACACCCAAGGGATGAGCTTTTGCCGTGCTGGAATCCCAGCAGGTCCTCCAGGTGTTTTTTTAACCCGAGTCCTGTCATCTCCTTGTCTGTCCCCAGGAGTGCCGCATCCTGAAGAACTTCTCCTCCCTCCGAGCCATCCTCTCAGCCCTGCAGTGCAACGCCGTGCACCGCCTGAAGAAGACCTGGGACGAGGTCCTGCGGTAAGGAGCTCCCATGGGGCCGGTTCCAAGGGGAAGGATGTGCTGTGGGCCTTGAGTGTGTAAACGGGATCACCTCAGCTCCAGCACTGCCTCTTGGAGTGTGCCCAAAACCCAGGGACCAGTGTCAGGGACCTAAGGAGGGTGAGGAAATAAAAGCATCATCACCTCACCCTTCCATGGGGAACACCTTGGAATAGCTCCCAAAAGCGAGGCCCAGCTGGAGCTGAGCATAACTGGGGTCACTTGGGTGAGCAGAAGAGAGCCCAAGGAGGAAACCCCACCGTGGCAGCATCGCTGACTTTTCCCTTTGTTTCCCCCTGAGCAGGGAGAGCTTCCGCACATTCCATGAGCTCTCAGAGATCTTCTCCGATGAGAACAACCACTCACTGAGCCGGGAGCTTCTCATCAAGGTAGGGGGAAGGAGAACCCGCATTGCCCTGGTCCTGGCAGGCAGCTCAGGTTTCCATGGTGTTCCAGACACAAGGATAAAGCCCAGAGCTGCTGGACTCACAGGCATGGGTGCAGGGAGGGCGTGCTGAGTCTGGGGAGTAGGCAGGGGTTTCAGACCAAGGCTGGGATTTCTGTTTCTCTACCCAAAACTCATCACCTGGAGCTGGCAGAACAATCCAGGGAACAGATAAGCAATGGGATGGGATCCAGAGCACCAAGTGACAGCTTCTCCCCAGAGGCAGCTGCATGTTAACAGTCCAGTGCAAAGTTCTCTTGATTCCAGGTGGGGTGGTGGAGTTGGTGAAAGGCTGTGGCAAAAGTCCTTATTCTGTGTGGAGTTTCTCCACAGATCCCAGCCTAGCTCTGGTTTAGGGACTGGCAGGAAACAAAATGCAAAAGGGATCAAAACATCCCGTTGAAGAGGCATTCATACAGGAATGAGAGCAGCAGTTCCTATTCACTAAGGTTCTCCGCTCCATGAGCCATGAAAAAGCTCTGACTTCCTCCTCTTTCCTACAAGGAGAGTTACACAAATAAAAGTGGGTGCGAATTTTAGCTAATAGGTATTAGAGCCATTTTCCACCTGTGCTGATCCTACCTTTCCCCACGATCCAGGAGGGCACATCCAAATTTGCCACCTTGGAGATCAACCCCAAGAGGGCTCAGAAGCGGCAGCAGCAGCAGCGAGAGATGGTGAGTCTGGCAGGGCTGTCCCTGTGCCCCATCCCCAGCAGCTGCCCCGGCTGGTCCCAGCTCTGCTGACCCCACTGTCCCTTCTGTCCCCACAGGGAGTGATGCAGGGCACCATTCCCTACCTTGGCACCTTCCTCACGGACCTGGTGATGCTCGACACGGCCATGAAGGATTTCCTGGATGTATGTACCTCCTCCCTACGCTCCCCTTCCTCCCAGGGCCTGGGCTGGGAAAAGGAGGGCTGGTCCCACACTGCACACCCTGTATCCCACACTGCACACCCTGTATCCCACACTGCACATCTTGTATTCCACACCACATCCTGTATCCCACACTGCATCCTGCACATCCCGTATCCCACACTGCACATCCTGTATCCCACACTGCACATCCTGTATCCCACCCTGCATCCTGCACATCCCGTATCCCACACTGCACATC
>VZRR01013944.1:0-11661 GCA_013398015.1 Oreocharis arfaki | reverse complement strand
CACTGCACATCCTGTATCCCACACCTCATCCCATATCCAACACTGCACATCCTGTATCCCACACCACATCCCATATCCCGCCCTGCACATCCACCTCTGTCCCAAGGAAATGGGCTGCTTTTTCTCAGCAGGGTTACCCACACTGCAGTGGCAGCAAGACAGAGATAGGGAAGGGTGGGAGCAATGCTCTTCTGCCTGCTCTGTTCTGACCTTCATCTCTTTCTTTTCCAGGGTGGGCTGATCAACTTTGAGAAGAGAAGGAAGGTGAGAGCTTTTCCCTGGCAGCTGCACAGCAGGGCTGCCTTGGTACAATCACAGGCTGTGCCAGTCACTTTGGGGTTGATGCCTCTCCTTTTTTTACTTCGTGTTCTTCAGTTTTGGGGGAGGGGATTCTTGTCTCACGGCTTCCATTTGGTGCAGGAGTTTGAAGTCATCGCACAGATCAAGCTGCTCCAGTCAGCCTGCAACAACTACAGCTTCACACAGGAGGACCAGTTCGTGGAGTGGTTCCACAGCCTGGAGAGGCTCAGCGAGGCCGAGAGGTGAGTGAGAGGGGTCTGGGGCTGTGCTGCTGCCTCGGGAGGTCCCCCAGCTCATTTCCTCAGACAGCAGCAGCTGTCCCGTGCTCCCCTCTCTGCTCTGCCTCCCTCGCACTTGGTGGCAGCACAGGGAGCTCAAAGCCTGCCCTCTTCCCCCCCAGCTATGGGCTGTCGTGTGAGATCGAGCCACTGTCAGAGTCAGCCAGCAACACACTGAAGGCCAAGAAAAACACCGGCATCATCAAGAGATGGAGCGAGTGAGTCCCTGGGGGAAGGTGGGGGCCAGCGTAGGGCATTCCTGGCTGGGCACTGCACGGGAATGGCCGCTGTCCTGCCAGCCAAACACACCCTCACCCTGCTGCCTTCTCACCCGCCCCACCTCTCTCCCGGCAGCCGGCAGCCGCCAAGCACCGAGCCCTGCGCCAGCGGCAGCTCCCACTCGAAATCCTTCGACCAGCTCAAGTGTGGGCAGTACCTGTGCAGTGGGGATGCCACCGACTCAGTGAGCGTCACCTCTGCCGGCTCCAGCAGCTCTGACGTGGAGGAGATCAACATCAGCTTCATCCCCGAGTCCCCCGACTGCCAGGAGAAGAAGGTGCGTGGCAGCTCGCAGGGTCCAGGCCTCCCAGGGCCGGTGTGGCCATCATGTGGGGACTGTCCCACCTCTGCCCCGGCGCTGGGGCTGGGGGGAGCAGGTGGGGGGCCCAGGGGCTGCTCGGGAGGCCCCTGCCCTTTGCTGCTTTGGCAGCACGGCAAGGCTCTCGTGCCTCCGGTGGCTGTAGTTGTGTCGGTCCCCCGTTGTCACAGGTCAGTGAGATCCCTCTGGCCTCCCTCCCCCAGCGCTGGTACGCCCCGTCTGTGGCCGATGGAGAAGCTAAACCCACTGTGTCCTCCGCATCCCCTCTCCTCCCTGCCCTCCAGTTCTGGGAATCCACCTCCCTCTCTTCCCTGGACACGTCAGGCATCGGCTCAGGCTCCAGCAGTGCCTCCTCCTCTTCTGTCTCCTCCACGCCGGTGACGGCCTCCCGCACACACAAGCGCTCGGTCTCCGGCATCTCCAGCTACTCCTCACTCTCGCTGCCCCTCTACAACCAGCAGGTCGACGACTGTTGCATCATCCGTGTCAGCCTGGCTGTGGACAATGGCAACATGTACAAGAGCATCCTGGTTAGTAACAGCCCCAGGGAAACACCAGGGAGGGGTGGCTTGTCCTGCTTGGATGTGGGCATGGCACGTTTTGGGAGGAGACTCTAGTGGGAGGCTTTCTGGGCTCACAGCGCTCTGTGCTCACAGGTGACGAGCCAGGACAAGACCCCCGTGGTTATTCGCAAGGCCATGGCCAAACACAACCTGGATGGGGACCGGCCTGAGGACTATGAGCTTGTCCAGATCATCTCGGAGGAGAGAGGTGTGTTCTAGGGCAGGGGGGGAATTTCCTGGGGCTGTGCAGCCCTGCAGCCTGGGCAGCACCAGGCTGGAGCTGAGATGAGAGGTGACAGCAAGAGGGCTCCCAGCATCTGGGGACAAACCTCAGCCCCACTCTGGTCCCCTTTCAAGGAAAGGGCACCTGACTGACCCTCATCCTTGTTCACTTCCAGAGCTGAAGATCCCCGACAACGCCAACGTCTTCTACGCCATGAACTCCGCCGCCAACTACGACTTCGTGCTCAAGAAGCGGGGCTTCTCCAAGGGGGTGAAGATCAAGCACGGCTCCAGCTCCACCCTGCCCAGGATGAAGCAGAAAGGCCTGAAGATCGCCAAGGGCATCTTCTAGCCTCTGCCCCACTGCCACCCATCACCGACGGGGCCTTGGGGGCAGCTGCTCCGGGCTTGGCTGTGGCCGGTCCTCGTGCCGCCCTGCACGGCAGAGGAGTGACCCTCACCCACGGGGGACAGCCGTGCACCTCCCTCCCGCACCCAGAGCTGAGAGCTGGGCAACTGCTGTTGGCCTTCGCCTCTCTCTGCACAAGCCCCCATTCCAATCAGGTCTTTTTTTCTACACAGGAAGGCAGCAGTGTGGGGAGATTTGTCTATTTTTTGTTTTGTTTTGTTTTTTAACCTTCCACGGTGCGACACTAGTCCAGCCCGGCCAGCCCAGAGCTGGAGCCCGCCTCTGCCGTAGGTGCCTTGTGTCCGAGCGAGCCGGGGAGCGGTGACTTGCAGAGGGGCTGTTTGACAGGAGCGGAGCAGGAGCCACCACCACCCCTGGAAGGGGCTGCCAAGCCTCCTTCCCAGCTTTCCCAGTGTTACCTCCACATCTGTCCTCCCTGGGATCGCTGGCGCTGCCACCACCGCACATCTCTGCCCGTCCTTCCCTTGGGAGAAGCCACGGATGCCCTGGGCTGGGAGGTGAGCTGGAAGGATGCAGCCCTGCACCAGTGCTGAGCCCCGTGGAGGAGGCTGTGGCTGTGCCACGATGGAGTGGGTGCCTCGTGCTCGCCCCAGCTGGAAGCCTGCGTGGTCTCGCTCCTCTCCCGATCCAGCGCATCCTCCAGCTGGACTGGGCCGGCCCACGTTCAGACTTGCACCAAAGATCAAATGCCAGTGTCTCTTCTGCCGAGGGGAGAGCTCCAGGCCGTGCCCCCAGCGCTGCCAGCCTGAGGAGGAGGAGAGCAAAGTTCTGTCTGGAACTGTGTAAATAGAGACTTCGGGTCTGCGTGGGCCCGCGAGGGGCCAGAGAGCTCAAGGTGCTCCAGGTGCCCCAGCTGCCACTGCCTGACCCACAGAAAGTGCCACTCACCTTGGGCTTTAACCGGACTTTTTCAAACACTGACCATGGGAGAAGCAGCAATGAGACTTTTTTTTGTATAAAACAAAAAAGTTTACTGATTTTTTTTTTTTTTCAGTATTTATTGGTTGTAAATAGAAGAGGCAAACTTGTACATTTTACTAATCCAGCCTTCCCCTGCCCTGCAGCCCAGTCCCTTTCCTGTGCCCCCCTGGTATTTAAGGCTGCTGGGAGGGATGCTGGCAGCAGCAGCAGCAGCATTGCTCTGGCTGCCCTGCCAGCCACTCCCTCCCAAATTCTCTACCACTAATTGCTCAAGCAGGGGCAGACATGCTTGTTTTAATCATTGTAGGAAACACTAACCAAAGGGGGACCTTCTGTTGCTCCTGGCTCCATCTCTGTTTTTTAAGCGCTTCATTCCAGCAGATCTTTTCCGTTTCCCATCCCTCGGAGTTCCTGGGTGGCTGCGGTGCCTTCCCTGGCTCCAGGACACGGACCAAGCTCCAGGGGCTGGAGCTGGTGGCAGGGGTTGGGCCTGGTGGGGAAGAGGCTGCTTAGGTGTGAGCGTGGCTGGCACTGAGCTCGTCCAGCCCCGCGTCCCCTCGGGTGGCACTGCCCGTGCTGCACATGATGGGAGCTCCTGGCTCCCTGACGCAGGGGCAGCCTCCTGCCTCCCCCCCTGCCCAAAGCCCCTTCCCCTGGGCACCAGCACGCCTGGGAGGGTCTTCCCTTTGCTCCGTGCCTGCCCACCCTGGGGCTGTCCCCTCCCCTCCCACCGGTGCCACCGGGGGGACTGGCTGTACCGTATGTATTTTGTACCACTTCAATGAAGGAGCACACTGCCCGGTGTGACTTGTACACAGCAATGTAATTAGTCTTTGCAATAAAATACTGATGCTCAAACGTCTCTGCCCCCAGGCAGGAGCTGTTCTGTTCTCCTTCCCCAGAATGCCAGCACCTTCCTGGAGAAACAGGGATGGATCTGACTGTGGGGGAGTTCATACTTCATGTTCACTCCGGGGGATTGAACTTTGTTTTGAAAAATAGGCTTTTTGGCTGAGGAATCAGGGCTCACTCTTCAAATGACCCTTTTTCATTTGAACCTGAGTTGAAACTGTTGCATTTTCCAAGTGTGATTTGTTGGGTTTACTCTTTTTGTTACAAGTAACAGCTTTAAAAGCAATTCTACCAGTCCGTAAAGCCTCCTGAGCGCAGGAGAAGAGGAGGTCTTACTGCTTTTAAAAAGAAAGCTTGGCTCCAGGTGTGCTCCTAACACACTGGGGAATGCACAAGACCCAGAAAATACCAGCAGATCTCTAATTTCTTTGCCTTCCTTTTGGTGGGAACAATCCAGCTGGCAGTGGCCAACTTCCGTGCACCTGAAGCTCTGCCCCTCTGCCAGCTGTGTTCAGTCCTTGTTAACTGCTACCTGGGGAAGTCAAAACAGACCTGAGAAGTGCATCAGGTACTGAGGACAACAAACACTACACCCCAGAAAGGGAATTATTCACTGACAGAAAGTGTATTTCCCTGCTGGCTTTATTTCCAAGATGACCAGCGAGGCTCAGTGCTGAAGGCATGGCACGGTAATTTCATTCCCTCTGGACAAGCAGAAGGGCAGAACCTGACTTAGGGACTCCAGGAGCTCTGGAGCGTTCTCCCAGCATCTCCTCGGGCACCTTTTCTATTTTCCACATGGCCACCAAGCTGGAGAGAGTGCACTCCCACACGTGGAGAGACCTGGGAATGCAGCTTCTCCCCTATTCGGCTGTAGTACCAGCTGGTTTGGATTCTGGCCTGGCTCTTGGGAGGTTTTTGAGTTTCCTGGAGGGTTTCACAGCCAGCCATCCTGAAAATGCAGGCACTGGCTCCCAGACATCCAGAATGGTGCCCACCAGCAGTCACTGCAGAGAGATCATCATCAGCTTAGCACAAGCTCTGCTTTCCCAGATCCTGGGCAGGGATGCCAAACCCTCGGCTCTCAAGGAGCAAGAGCAGAGACAGTTCTGTCCACAGCAGCCAGACTGCTCACTGACTTCACACATAGTCCAGAATTTCTGTCTCCATTTCGTTTTCACTCCCATCAGAAGGCTTGAAGTCCTCTTCTTCCTCCTCTTCATCATCCTCATCCTCTCCAGACTCGTATGCCAGCTGTTCTTTGCCATCTTCACTGCTTGTTGTATTTGAGAACAGAGCTTAAATTGGGAAGAAAGAAAGAAAGACACTGTGATGCCTCTCTCAGTGCAACCTGGGGGCATTTGCAGTTGAGTTCAAACATGTGAGAGGAAGGCAGCAGCCTCAGGGGCACAGCTAATACTGCAGATCTTAACAGAATCTCATCAGGCCCAGAGCAATCTGCCTCCACACTCCAGGAAGGAGAGCAGAGCAGCAGCAGAGCTGCAGTGCTGTGCCTCCTCTCCTGCCTCATTCTGACCCAGTTCACTGGGAGATGATTGCTTTGGCCCAGCATCATGAGGAAATAATTTCCTCACTTCTTGGTCAATCAGTAACATCAATAAAAAGTAAAATGCCACTAAGATATACATCATTCAGAGTAAGATCTTGATTATCACTGTGCAAAAGGCATTTAAAAGCTGAAGGGCTGACACTGGGAAGATGAAATAGAAAACCTGAACTCCCAGCCATCCCTAATGCCAACCCACATTCCCACTGCAGGCCTGCAGCCTCAGCTCCCACACTGGAACGAGCTACATCCCAAAGAACACATAAAGGAGGGGGGAAATGCAGGAACACTTCTGCCTCAGTGCCAATCACAACATGGTCATGTTCAAAGCATCCTTACCAGGTCTGGTGGATCTGATGATCTGTTTTATCATCAGGGACATGCTGTCCCTCAGGTCATCACTGGTCTTGGCAAGGCACCACCCGTCCCGCTCCGTGCATTCCGACTCCGTGCCGTCATTCCGATGGATGATCTTCTGCAGGCTGAAGAGCAGCAAAAGGGAAGGAAACATTAATCTTCTGCACTCAGATGGGAGTTTCAAATGAGACAGTCTGGTATATTTCCATTTCACTGAGCTGGAGCAGCACAGTTGGTTATGCAGGTAATTGTCAGATGAGAAACAAAGTTCACGGGTAAAAAGGCTGTTCTGTTTTTATTGAGAAACAAAACACCTCTGATGTTCCTGCTCAGGGGGACAGGGGTGAGTGGACAGGGTATAAACAAGAGGCTTTGAAATCTGTCAGTGTGCAGTACCTTTCCACATTTAAGTCACAGAGCTGGTAGAACATCTGTCGGTAAGGGGGTAAGGCTCCTTCTCGGAAAATGTAGACGGATTCCTACGAGGAGCAAAGAAGGAAAGGATTCGAGTGCATTTTATGGTGTAACAGGACAACTCTGGCATAACTCAAAGTACTTCCAATGGGCCGATTCAAGAACAAGGTACTTCCAAGAGAAACAAGTTCTAAGGCATAGATCTGTACATGGCAGATGATAAAGCTGAATGAGGAATGGCCCAAAATGTCCCTGCAGCCACAATCACACCAACACTGCTGTGCAGAGAACACACTTCACTTCTCCAACCTGCAGCTGTCTGCAGCCTGTCACTGCCCAGCAGTGCAGCATGGGCTTCATTCCAGCAAAAAGGGAAGAGTAAGAGTAAGACTCATTTTATTCCACCCTGCTGGATTTTGCAGCATGACCTGATAAAGACATGGTGATTTTTTTGCACTTTGCTGCCCATGAAGTTCCAATTTGATCAATCGAAGCAAAATGCCCCTCACATCTAAGACTAGGCTGGAGAGCACCAATCCAACCTTGCAGCCTGTAAGAAATACACTCAGATGATGTCCCATAGGGCCATGTCCAGCTAGGAGCTTCCCAGGTAAACCTGAGCACATCAACTCGCTCACAGCTGAGGACCTGAGGACTGATAAACCAGGAAACATCCCCATTTCACTGAGATATTTCAAGATTTTGGTATAAAAGTTCATGCTTACCTTCAGCTTATACCTGCTGGAGGGGGACTTCCTTGCCCCAGATGTACCAGCTGTACCCAGCCCCTGTTTCAGGTCGTGGACACTGACTGTGTGACTTCCTGAAAGGAAAACACAGAGCCCTAATTAGGGACATAGTTCACATTGTGCTGTCACTTCTCTCTGTTGATTCAACAAAACCAGACCAACCAGCAACTGAGCATGTGCTTTGCTCATTCTTCAGAGATGTTACTGGACAGTCCCAGGAAAGGTGCTGACTTGGGCAGCTTTTTCCAGAGCCCATTTTGTTCATAATTTCAGCCTTTTCTACTCTCCTTTGACAAAGAAAAGAGAACTCTCCCATTCTCTGCACCTCAGTGAATGCTGAATTCCCAGTGTGGCTTGCAGAACTCCCTCCTGCCTGCTAACAGATATTGTGGCTCAGCCAGACTCCCACAACACGTCCCAGCAGGAGATTCTTCTACTGCCTTAACAGCAGCAATATTATAACCAGAAAACAAGCTCCAGTTTTGTCTCTGCTAGGACACAGGAAGACCCTTCACCACCTGTGACTAGGATGGGGCAAGCAGAGAAGCAGAAGAGCCAGGCAGCCCTTCTGGCCCAGCATACCTTGTTTCTTGACAGTGATGGGTAGGCTGTAGTTGTACGTGCTGCGTTTCGCTTTCACGGGCATGTCAGTAGCAGCATAACCTAGAGGTGAAAACAAAAGCCAGTAATGAACTGAGGGCAAGCACCCTGCAGAGTATCCCCAACTCAGGAACACAAGGGCTGGATGGTCTTTGGGGCATGCTGATTTTATCAGGGTGGGGAGAAGAGATCAACAAAACCCTTTAACTTGGAAATGTGACCTGATGTCAACGAGTGGATGCCAGCTCTGTCATGGATTTATTAGATGGCATCAGAAACTCCTTTTCCTCAACCTGCCCTCTGCAAAAGCAGAGCAGGGAACCCCACATTGAAGGTCTGAGACCCAGCATCCTGCAGGAGACGCTGAGGCCCTTGAGGAGCACCAGAATTCCTGCTTGGTGCTTGTGTGAGCACCAGAATTCCTGCTTGGTGCCTCCCCTGAGTGAGGAGGAGGATGCTCTGCTACACCCACTTGGGCTTGGAACACATGGAGGAGGAAAGTCAAGAGTTTAGAACGTGCCAAATGAGGAAAGACATATTGCATACTATGAAAGGAAGCATTACAGGAGTTTAGAAAGAACTACAGTAAGCAAGGAGCTCAGAAGGTGACACGTTCATCAGAGCAGAAATATGGCAAAAGAGTTTGAAAAACACATAAAAAGAAAAGTACTACCAGGATTAACCAGAAAGCAGAGAAAGCAGCTCTGTGGGTTGGGCCCTTTTACCATATTTCATTCCACAGCGAATTCGGAAGTCCAGTACTTGATAAATCTTTGCTTCGGGGTGTTTCCTGGGGTCATACCCAAACCTAACCCATAAGCTTCTCCAAGGACCTGTTAACTGCACAAACACACGAGGGAAGATGGTTACAAAACAGCACCACAGTGTTGCTCTTTCCTTCATTACAGGGTTACAGAGGTTCTTGGAAAGTTCTCATATTTTCCCTCACTGCCCAAAGATACTTGTTTCACCAGCTCTTTGCTCACTTGCCATGGCACTGTTTATACACTGCAACTTGGCAATCAAAGCATCAAAGCACAAATATTTGTGTGCTTTTACAAACCAACCTGCAAGGTCCCAGTCAAGTGTTTGTGTGGAAAAATTCTGCTACCACTGCCAGGAGAACAGTCACTCGGAGTGTCTGACTGACCTGCAAAGGTGATTAGAACCTATGGAGCAAACTGAATCCTCCTTGGCTTCAACTTTGGTTCTAAAGCATCTCCTTCCCTCTGCCTCTTTACATAAAATTAAGCTCAGGTACTTAGTGGTAGGGCCTCAGAAGTGGTAAAGGAGCAGGAACAGCCAGGGGATGCTCCCTGGCTCACAGATGTAGCACTCACCATGTAATAGGCCAAATATGGCAGCAGCAGCTTCAGCTTGTCTGGATGGACACTGATATTGGCCTTCACCGCATTCCGAGACCACACGGGACGGACTTCAAAGAGCTACAATAACACACAACCACCCACAGAACAGTGGGAAGGGGTTACCAAAGGCAGGGCAGCTTTCCAAGTGGACTTAGGTCTGCATCAGGGCCTTTGGCCCTCAATATGAGCTACTGGATGGTGATGTGAGAACTCGTGGCACAAAAAGGAGCTTAATGTGAGTTGGCCACAGATTTAAAGCTTGACTTGCAGAATTGAACTGGACACAGCAGTGTCAGCAGCATCTGCTCACACTTGTTCTATCAGTCACTTAAAATCACTAAGAATTTCTGGGAAAAAAATGCACTTTTTCCTCCCCAGCTTGCTTGCAGGACAGTGCTCAGGTCAGGAGTAAGGCACCCACCTTTCTCAGCTCTTCCTCCACCTTTTTATCCACAGGATTGGTGCACACTTTCTTCCAGTTCTGTACAGCAGCATCCAGGGGTTTAGCTGGGATTTCTTCATCATCAAAGTTCACAAAGATGGCATTGTGTGGGCGCCGGGCCCTGCTGAGGCCAATCAGGTTCTCACCAGACACCTGGGGATTGTTGTATCCCTCCCTATGGAACAGGGAGAGACAAAGGGGTGAGCAATAGGTTGGTTTGACTTTGGCCCAACCTCCCTTGAACACACACTGGTACCATAAAAGACTCTCATGGCACCACTGAGGAAAGAAAATTTAAATAAACCCCAAAACCTCAAATCTACATCCATTTGCACAGTGACAGAGGAGCTCTGCCCTGGCTGGCAGCACTTGGGACTGATCTGTGNTGGCAAAGCCAATGAAGGCCAGGACAGCACAGGAACACATGGCATCTATTTCTGGAAGCCCCTGCCCTTGGCTCCAGCCCCTGCAAGCAGGCAGGAGGCTGTGTCCTGCATCCCACACGGTGAGAAGGGAGCTGGGAGAGGCATCACTGTCACCACATCCCCAGCTCCCCTCACCTGGCAAATCCTCAAGTGGAATTTTGCTGAGGTTGCCACTGCCAAACAATTTCTGGGCACTTTTTTTGCTTCTGTTGTGCCAAATCAAGAGGGATAAAACAGCACAAGGCAGATTAAACAGGTGAAATACTTGAAAGATGTTTCATCAGAAAAGACACTGACCTGTGCTGTATATCTGGGCGATAAAAATAGTCAATGGGAGTGTCCAGACGTGAGAAAATGGGTGGTGGGATGTAAAGAGGTAAGTCCCTATTGAAAAACTCTTCCTTCTCTGGTTTGAGCATCAGGACTTTGTCATACATGGAGGTTTGTTTGCCATCAGGGCCAGAGTGCATTGCCAGGTACTGGAAATCAGACATTCCTGTAGGAAACAAGGGTTAAAACACTGTGAAGTTTGTTATGAATTCAACAGTATTTCTCACACTCAGCTTTCAGGAGCAGGAGTCTGATAAGTTTATGCAAAGGTTTATCCAGCAAGGATGTTGTAACAACAGGACACTTGATTTTCCTTCCAGTCCTCAACTGTTTAGGGGAAAACACTTCCCTTTCCCACCAAACGTACCCATCCCCAAGCCACGTGCACACAAGCCCAAGGGTTACCTTGAAATTTGTAAACAGTGGTGACAATCCCAAGAATCTCCATCTCAAACTGGACTTCTGGCTGGATTTGTTCCTCGGTGTCCAACTGCTGCTTCTTCTTGGTCCTCCTCCTCACCCTGAGCAGCATGGTGGAGGTGGGGAAGCGGTTGGCACACACGGGGTGGCAGTAGGGGTCCTTGGGGCGGAAATACAGCTCCAGCCTTTTGGCAGGGTCGGCGTAGATCTGTCAGCAAGGGCAGGCAGAGCCCCTGTCAGCATCCCACCCACACAGCCCTGCACCACCGTGCCAGCCTCCAGCCCCCCCCGCTGCCACGGGCACGGGCTGTACCCCTGAGCCTCAGGGGGGTCATTCCTGCCCCACCAACCCCTGCAGCACATCACAGGGGTGGGCAGCTGCTCCTACCCTGGGTATTAGGAAGAAATAAATACATGAGAAATATAACATCCTGGATATGAGGAAGAAATTCTTCCCTGTGAGGGTGGGGAGGCCCTGGCACAGGGTGCCCAGAGAAGCTGTGGCTGCCCCATCCCTGGAAGTGTCCAAGGCCAGGTTGGAGCAAGCTGGTCTAGCAGATGATGTCTCTGCCCATGGCAGTGGGTTGGAACTGAATGACCTTTATGGTCCCTTCCAACCCAAACCATTCTATGATTCCATGATTTTACCAGACACCGCCTGAATCGCTGCTCGGGGACAGCAGGGAAGCGGCATCATCCCGAAACCACACATGGGCCCTGCGCGGGGACATGCTGGGTTGGAAAGACTCCCACAGCGGGTCCCACGTCGGTGCCCGCCCCGACCCCCGGCTCCCTCTCGCCCCCAGCCCCCTGCCCAGGGCCAGGC
>VZRR01013942.1:303531-320033 GCA_013398015.1 Oreocharis arfaki | reverse complement strand
AGGGGGTACAGCGCCACAGGGGAACAAGAATCAAAACTAAAAAACATTATAACGGATATAGAGGGTTGGCAGGAAGGGACAGAAGACAGAGCAACCAGAAAGAAAAAGGATGACAGGGACTGAAAATGAAGGAAAACAGATGAAGGTTGGAAACGAGCGTCGCTGGTATGATGAGTTCACAGGTGGGGGCAGGGGCAAGAGATCTTTTACCCATTGGAAAACAAAAGGAAATGGGCAGATCAGAAAGGAAGCAGAGATATCTCACAGGAATTACTTTAGCAAGCACTTTTCCCTCCTTCTCTCACCTTTCTGCAGAATTGAAATTAATTTTAATCAAAAAGGCTTTTTATATACTCTTCTTGGGACCTGATCAAAGTGTTGGCTCCTTAGTCAATATATTTCTTTAAGTCCCCAAAAATGCCTAAAATATCTCCCTTTGCTGTAACTCAAATGTCCTAGAATCCCTTCAAGATGTGATCTCCTCAGTTAGGATAAACAACATTGCACCAATATTTGGCTGATGAAAACCTCCAGAAACATGCCAGGAGCTTAAAAGGGAGACATCGTAATTTTGCAGAGGGCACACCTCCCTGTGAATTACTGTTCTGTTAGCATCCTGCCACTCCATTAGGAGGCAACACTCCAATACTAGCCATAGCTGTCTTAGGGCCTGTTTCCAATGCAGGGTATTTGCTAAGGCGTCACCAGACCAACATAACTATGCCCTTTCTACTGCTCAGCTACTATAAATCTCTCAAAACTTTGCATTACACACCACAAAAATTCCAGAGACCCCTGCAATCTTCCATGGAAGTGAGCAGTTTAACAGGAGTGCCCTTGCCCCACTATAGACATTGCTAATGTCAGAATCATAGAATCACTAAGGTTGGAAAAGACCTCCAAGATCCTCAAGTCAACCTTCAGTATCTTCCTACACAGTTTCCTCAGAGTGCAAGGCATTTTCACCCACTTCAAGGCCTGAGCTACTTACGTGGACTAATTGGTCAGTTGCCATTTTCCACTCAGAGACTGGTGGCTTGAAAGTCTCATCTGTAACATCCTGGTTTTAAAGCTCTTTTCCAAGTAAATATGTGATCATATTTTTAAGGCTCTTTTTCTGTAGCAAGTTAAAACATTACAGACTCTGACACCCACCTCATGGAAAATGTACTCATGGCTGAAGCCCGACACAGCATTCAGGGCAGCATCACAAGAGATGATCCCATTCCAAGCCCACACCTTGCAGATGATCCTCAATGCATAGCCAGTTCTGTGCATCTTACACTGGAGATGCAGGTCGCGATGAACCTCCTGTCATGTTTGCTAGCACACACTGAAGAAAGAGACACTGTTTGGCTGCTGATCCTATTTCCATTCCTTAGGGACCACTCTCACTATGAAGACTTAGGCATCAACATGATGCCGGAGCATGAGCAGCTGCTACTTCTCCACGTCTCTTTCAAGTACTGAAGGGAAGAATCTACAGCTTTGCCTGTTGGCTTTTGGCACTGACTTACTTTACACAAGAATAGTTCGGAGGCTAGGTGAACCAGGGAATTGCTAATAAGAGATAAAATAGTTTTTAGATAGTGTATATGCTTCTGATCAGGCTTGCCAGGACTGTTGTTGCTGCAGAACAAGGCAGCTTTGGTTTTTATTTATTATTGGTAGCATACAGGCAGCTAATGGCCCCTGTCAAAAGTCAGGAGCACACTGCATCAAGTGTTGTTCTGTAAAATCCTAAGTAAAAATGTGTGTCCTCAAAAGTTTGTATGGGAGACAGACAATGGAAGGGAGGAAGCAATATCTCTGTTTGCTATGGCAACTGATGCACCAGGATGTTTGTGCAAGGTCACATAGGAAGTCTGTAGCAAAGCCAGAACTGAACTTCCATCTTCTGCATGCAATTACAGCACTAGCACAACAGGCTCTTCCTTGCTTTTAAATTTTTTTGTCTGAATTCTAGCTGGGAGTTTGAACCCAGTGACATCAGCATGGAAAATAAGCCTTAAACAGTTGCATGGAGAAAGCAACTCCATCAGCAATCAGCAGTCTAAAATTCCAACTACACCTGCAGATCAGGAAAGGGCAGTTTTTCCACCAGTGACTGCAGAGAGGCATAAACTTAACCTCTTTATAAGGCTCCACTTCACATGTTCTAGGAGGCATGTTCCTGAGCCAAGCTTGAAATCAATCCATGACGCAGAACAGCAAAGCTTGTTTTCTTGCTGTAGGTGTGAACACAGGGCAAGGGGATGCAAATTCAGATCCACTGCTGATGGCAGGAAGAGCTGGACATATCTGAGGATACAGCTCATCTCTACTGGTTCCACATTTATTGCCAATATCTTTGTTTTCATTGAGGAGCCCTAAATAAGGTCTTCAGAAAACATTTGTTTTTTCTCAAAGTGCCATGACAGTCCCATTCATCACAGGAGTTTGCAGATACAGCACTGTCAGAGCTAATGTCTCTTGACTGATGTTGAGCTTGTACAAACAAGGCTACACGTTCACAGAACAAACGCAGCAGCAGAAAAGACAGAGAATAGAAAAGAAAAAGCAACAAAACTGATAGCAGAAGGTACTGTGACGCTGATAGCCTTAATTTGCTGCACAATATCCTCAGAAGCTATGGGACATTTAGCTCCATTTATCCACAGGTTGGAATGAGAAAAATTATGGGGGCTGACTAACAGGACAAACCCTATTATGAGCCATAGAAATGTATAGCAAATTCTACTACAGAAACTTAAGTTAAATTGTACCTTGCACACCATTTTCTCCCACTTAGTTATTGCTGCACATCTCTGAAATTCAAAACTTTCAATTGACACCTTTTTTTTTTTTATTTTCCAGAAATCTGATAAATTATGGTGTAATTATTTCACATATGGTGAAATGCTATTTGTTTTCTGAAACGAAATTGTTAATGCACATGCAGCTTTGTTGCTGCTGGCCTGGGAACCCAGATTCTTTAACAAAATGGCCTTTCAGAGTGGCTCACTCGCCATTAGACGTTTCTGGACCCCACTGCTCCCTCACTGCTTCAGTTGGGACCCTTGGCACAGCCCAGGTCATGTCAGCCCAGCTCTTGTCTCCTGGACATCCCTGGAAATGCATGTTCTACAGCCTGAGGAAGGTGTTGGAGAAGCCAGCCAGGTAGAGAGAACAAAGCCAGAGCCCATCAGAAACCTATCTAAAGTGCAGTGTTTCACTGGAGTTGTGCTGCCCCTAATTTCTTCCAAAATCCATCTTATTCCAGTAAGTCACCAAGCAGGCAGCAGTCCGCACTCTCATTTTCTCAACAGTGGTTGAGAATAAGGCAAGTGACAAAAGGTGTTGATCTGATTTGTTGGCCTGCTGTGTTGGTTTTGCATGGCCTGGTTTTGGTAGCAGAGGGGCACAGAGGTGGCTTCTGTGAGAAGCTGCTGGAAGCTTTCACCGTGTCCAGCAGAGCCAATCCCTGATGGCTCTGAAGATGTGACGCGCAGTCCAGGCGGCTAGCGAGAGCGGTGTCCGTGGCCGGCTGGGACACTCCAAGGATCTCTGCCTCGCAGCTCAGATCCGGTCCTGCACTACCAGCTCTTGCACAGGCAGCCCGCCTGCAGCTCAGGGCGTTGCTGCGTCTCCGGGATGAAAAGGAGAGCGAGAGGCTTGTGCTTGCCGTTCCAGTGGCATTTATTGAAGGGANGATGAAAAGGAGAGCGAGAGGCTTGTGCTTGCCGTTCCAGTGGCATTTATTGAAGGGAAGGCAGAGGTGCAGGAATGCACACCGAAAGGGGACAGTGGCAGAAGCCCCTTCGAGCGGGGTTACAACAACTTTTATGGAGAAGGAGAAGGGGGTGGAGAGAATACAAGGGTCCAATGTCGGGGAAGAATGGGGGAGGAACAAAGGGTACAACAGCCAACAAAATGTGAACAGGGGAGGGTATCTTAAATTGACAGAAGCTTAGACCAACGTCAAGGAACTTAGAACTTGGGGCGTCAAGGAACTTAGAACTTTCTGGAACATATGAATATTTAACAGAAGAACTGGATATTTACTAACTTATTATAATAAAACAAGGAGGGGAAACTTGGGATTGACAACCTGAGAGGTATAGTTAAAGGATGGGGGATAGAAGCTATGTTCTAACCCACCATGGGGCGGTGGTGTTGCTTACCACCACCACAAAGATGGACACACTGCTGGCCAAGGCTGGGCCAATTAGAGATGGTAACGCCTCTGTGATAATGTATTTAAGAAGAAATCAAAACAAAGTGAGGCATGTGCAGTTTTTTTCTAGCCAGAGAAGAGGAGGAGGTGAGAACCTGTGAGACACCAAGGTCAGTGGAGAAGGAGGGGGAGGAAGTGCTCCAGGTGCCAGAGCTGAGATTCCTCTGCAGGGTGTGGTGATTACTATGGTGTGTATGGGATGCACACCATAAAGTCACCCCAGCACACATGGTGAAGCAGCTGTACCCCTGCAGCCCATGGGGATCCACCCACACCCCATGGGGGAGGTTCCCACACCAGTGTGGGTAGGTGACTGGAGGAGGCTGTGATCCAGTGGGAGACCTGGTGCAGAGAGAGGGCCCTGCTTCTAAGCTGGAGCAGCCACAACAGTTTTGGGAGGACTGCTGCTCATGAGATTGGAACCATGCTGGAGAAGTTCATAGAGAACTGTCTCCCCTGGGAGAGACCTCACAGTCTCACAGGGGAAGGACTCCTCTCCCTGAGCAGTGCAAGAAAATCTCAGGTGATGAACTGACCACAACCCCCACGCCCTGTCTCCCTGTGCTGTCAGTGGGAAGGAGGGAGGAGGTTAGGGAAAAGGTGTTTTAAGGGCTTATTTTACTTCTCATTATCCTGCTCTTATTTTGTTCGTAATAAATTCACTCTGTACTTCTATGCTGAGCCTGTTTTGCCCTTGGAGTATTTTCTCCCTGTCCTTATCTCAACTCATGAACCCTTCATTAATTTTTTTCTCTCCTCTGCCCAGCTGTGGCAGGGGAGGGCGAGTGAGTGGCCTTTGTGGGTGCCTGGCATTTGTCCACTGTCAAACCATGACACCTGCACAGTAGTACAGCTTCCAAAAAACCTCAAAAAGATGGATGAGCAGAATGTGGATTCACTGATTCTCCTGGAGGCACTTTTCAAATTTTTATGATGAGTTGAGAAATAAAAATTTTGATGATTAAAATGTGACAGAAAGATATACAGGAGCAAAAAACCTGCACTGTATGAAACATCATGCAGTTTCCAGCCAGAAATTCAGATGGAACAGGGGATAACATAGTCAATAATGATCAAAACTAATAAATGTTAAAATGGTGCAGTAGTCTGTGGACCTGCAAGATGTTACCTGCAAGGGAAAGGAAAGGGTGTTCGAGAACAAAGATACATTTCTATCTTATTCTCAGGTCTTTCCTAACACATAATTTCATTTAGGAAGTTTTACATAAGCCTTTAAAATGCTTTTTCTGCAGCTAATTTTGACATACCTTTTCCATTAACCTAAGTGAGAAATGCAGGCAAATTAAATAGTCCCCTTGGGCTACATAGAGAATGTTCCTGCCACTATCACCACTGGCTCAACGCCACCTGCCACAAAAGCTGTAGTAGGAGAACTGGATAAAAAGAGTGTCAGTGAACTTGTGCACATTACAAGCACCTAAATCAGAATATGCAAGGGTCGGCTGCATGTACCACTTGTACTTCCAGCATAGATACCTGGAGGTTAGCAAGCCTTGGAAATACAAAAGATGTAATGGAGCAAAGCAATGGGCAGCAGGAAAGGTACCCAAGCAATGTTCCCTGCATCCCCTTAGTTGATAACATTAGGGCCAATATTGGCCTGAACAGTATGTACTCACACAGTTCCGTGCCACTCATGACTTGGAAATAAAAAGGGAGACTTTTTTGACTTGCCAGCCCAATTTTTCACCATTATTTAATCAGTTTACACACAGTAACTGCTGGGTCAGTTATTATTATGAGTCACAGGTTGATATATTCACCAGTACAACCAGTGGCACTGAAGGCAGCAGCCTCACTCATGCTGTAAGGCACTGACATCCAACATGAGAATGCAAAGGAAAACTGTTCCTAAACCTCAAGGGTTAAAATAGAAGAAAACAAACCCATGATTTTTCACTATGTATGAGACACTTCTCAACTATAACTGTTTCTCATAATAGTAATCAGTTAAGTGACTGGTTTAAAATTGTTATTAAGCCAAATAATCAAGAATTTGCTATAGTAATAGTAAGGTTTTTTTTTTTATACTGAGCTGTATTACTACTGAGGGTAAAAAAAAATACACTTTACCTTTTCACAGTTGCAGAACTACCATAAGAACTGAGAAAAGCCTTTTTAAAACATGAACTTTTGGAACTATTTGTTTCCAAGTTAAACCAGCTGATCAGCTGTAGATACAGAACCTGATCTATTTTGGAGTAATCATAAAATCATAGAATAGCCTGGATTTGAAAGGAACCATAAAGATAATCTAGTTCCAACCCCCCTGCTATGTATAGGGATACCTTTCACTAGATCAGGTTGCTCAGAGCTCCATCCAACATGACCTTGAACACTTCCACAGATGGGACAGCCTCAACTTCTCCGGGCAACCTGGTCCAGTGTTTCACCACCCTCTGAGTAAAGAATTTCTTCCATATATCTAATCTAAACCTACTCTCTGTCAGTTTGAATCCATTCACCCTTGTTCTGTCACTACATAGTCTTGTAAAACATCTTTCTTGTAGGCTCCCTTCAGGTACTGGGAGGCTGCAATTAGGTGACCCTAAACCCTTCTCTTATATAGGCTGAAAAGAACCAATTCTCTCAACCTTTAAACTAAGCCCTAAAACCAGGGATTTCACCTGAATAATAAGGGAGATTAGGTTTTGATCCCATGCCCCTTATGTTAATTTGTCACCCCATATTACCTGCCAGCAAACAATTACTGGCCTGTCCCTAGAAGGCTGACAGAAGGGAACTTCATGCTTAGGAAAGATAAACAAAGTATATAGTTTCCTGTTTACACTGGACATGAGCTTTATATAATTATCCCACCAGTTAGGATTAACTGGGCAATTATCCTGGCAAACAATGGCACACTGATGACAGCCAAACAAAGGCATCTCAGAGCAGCTCCTTCACCAGACCACTGCAGCAGAGCCCTTCTGAATTGCCTCTGTTCTGGCTGCCATCCCAGCAACATTGACCCTCTAACAAGGGCTGCACAGTCATAGGGGGAGCAGCAAGGGAAACAGTTTTCCTAACCTGTCAGCATTTAAGAACTCAAACATTTTTCCTTACCACAAAAGGAGTTGAAAATTTGGAGGGAAGAGTGTCCACAGACTGAGTGTATACAGCAGAACAGATTGGCTTGGGAGAGCAGTTTTGCTTTCCATCCTTTTGAAATGTTTCCATTAGATTTTCACCTCTTTCACCCAAGTGAAAGCAGCATTTCAGTAGTGGAATGGAAAAAAGAGTATATATAAGAATTGGAATGTCAAAGGACTTTTTTTTTCTTAACCTGAAATGCCTATAGCAGGAGCCTCAGCTAGCTGAGTCCTTCTTGGCAACAATTCCATTTCAGTGAATTTATTCATTTTGTCAGAAATATTCTGAACAGACACAGTCTGTAGCTCATACAAAACAAAGGAATAACACAACTGTACTGTTCCCACGACTCTATTTCTTGCAGATAGGACTGCTCAGGCCTGGTGTGGAAGGCACCAGGCTCTGCAGTGGCATTGCTACATCTCTTGCCATACCAGACCTAAACAAAGCCTGAGCCACAAAATGGGATCATTCTGGCTACCAAGTCGAATATTAGACAAACCCTTAGCACTACCCAGCCTGTGCAGCCATATAACACAATTTACAGAAATTAAAGAAGTTATTCCAAACATTGACATTGTCTATTTCAGAGGCATCTGAAGGCTGCTCTGAAGTGCACTGGTGCCTGCTGGTCCTTTGTTAACCCAAGACACCAGAAGTTGAGATTTAAGTCATAATCTGGTCAATTGTATTTAGCCTTAATGTTTTCTCTTTCGTACCAAGAAAAAGGATATTTCTCCTATTATCTGAGCACAAATCAAAGGATGATTGTGACTGTGGAACAACTCAAATGAAAACTTAAAATAGCTACTATCTTACATGCTTAAAAACCCAAATCTTTAGACAGACATTCAATATCTACAGCAAAAATTATCTTTAAATCCCCAAGACTGAAATATTTCAAACATTGTCTCTATAGCAATACCTACAATCATTATCTCGAAGGAAATCAGAGCTGCAAACATCTGTTGATTATCCAAATTCCAGATTTCCTAAGGTAAGTGAACTGCACTGTGAGAGCTGGTGCTGTGCAGTTGTGGGCAATGCTTATTCCAGCCTGTATAATTTCACTGCCTTACTGAGGCATAAGTAAAAACTCCAGCAAAACAACCTCATGCCTCAACCAAATTAAAAAAGGGAAAAATTCTCAGTTTAGTGGATCCTAGTCAAGAAGGAAATCTAAAACTCAGTGATTTCAATGAATTTAAGTTGCTTTTATTCTGTTAGTTTTTTTCATTCTGGACACTTGTAGCCGCAGACTGCTCTGTAGTCCTCTTCTCACCCACTGCAAATATACACTAAAGAAACAAAAGTTCCCTTCACTTTAAGGAAACTCATTACATAGGCACATACTCTTTCAGAAACTGAAGAAAGCTGTGAGAAGATAGGATGATATTTAGCTTCTCCCTTTGTATTTTTGTGTTTGATTTTTGGCAGAATTTCTGAAGGTAAAAAAGAATAATGAGGAGATAGGAAAACAATAATTTGGAATCTGTTCAAGTTAGCTAAATACACTGGAGAAAACAACAGAAAGGGTCTTAACACTTTCACACTTTTAAGCAGGAAATAAGCAGAGGATGGATGTTGTTTTAGTTTTTCACTGCATGCTTTGTTCGAGTTAGCAGTGAAGGACTTTCTTATAAGTTGTAAGATAAACAATGCTCATGTTTTTGTAACGAATCTTTTCTAGGCTGTACTTTTAGAATTGTTTTGCATTCCTTCTCCTGAGGCGGAGGAAGGTGATAGACTGAATTTTTATCCTATCAATTTAGAGAGGCTTAACCTCTTCATCCAATTGTTGATTGTCTGTACATATGTATATAAGTGTGAAAATAAACGAGGGGCCAGGCTTTTTACCCGTTGGCCCGAGACCTTGGCGTGTGTATGAAACCTGCGTCCATGCCTGATTACTAGTGTCGATCCGCGACAGATGGATGCTTTTTAATGAATGTGATGCTACTTTTACCTCCCTGTTCTCTCTGAAGACCTGTACATACTTTTTAGTTTTGACTGATAATAATAGGTTTCCTGCCATGAACAACAAGGTTCCCTGTCTCTTCCCAGCTTATTTGGGTCTGTCCAAGAGATCCGGCCATCTGCACGCAATGGCTTGCTGGCTGCGGAGCCCCTGCAAGAGGCATGCTGAAAGCACACACGAAAATATTTCTTCTGTGCTCTTCCTGAACTTCTTAAACTCTAGGTGACCCAGAATGAAATCCATTTTTATGGGGCCTTGGTTAAAAATAGTCAACTGAGTCCTTGTTGAACTAGGCAACCCTATGCAGAAATACATTTTAAAAAAACCCCAAAACCAAAAAGCAAAACAACAACAAAAAAAACCCAACAGAAAATATATTCTTATTTCTGTTGGCAGTCTTAGAAAGCAAGGATATAGGATGTTTTCAGTTGTCATCCTTACTTCACTGTAAAACTAACCAGCATGAACCAAATACTGTCCGTTACACAACGGTGCATTTTGGTTTATGGCAGTACTTCTCCAGTGCCTTAGCAGATGAGGTCCTGTTACTCCACTAAACTATTCAACACGTGCTTCTGACTTTCACTCAGTAATGATGTCACCCTCTGGTGGTGACATATTTCATCAAGGAACAGACCTGAGAATTGTTAAGGAACACATCAACGTTGGTTTTAATGTAAAGAGAAAGTAAGAATATGTCTATATTCCACCAGAATATGAACTTTTTAATATCTCGTTTCAATCTGGTTCTGTAATGAGAGAAGCCAGAGGTATAACAGTAGATGTATTACATTATCTCTGTTACGCTTTTTTCTGGAGCTGAAGTTTATTATGTTTAATTGTATTCAAACAATTTTAAGATTAGTGCACAGAAAAAATACCAAAGAAATGAGATGTCTTAAAAAACTGATGTTATTAGTATTGTAAACATAAATTGCCACACATCCAAACTCCTGCAAGTATAATAAATCCACCTCACCAAATTCTTTAATAAAATTTTATTTTGAATTAGAGTAACAGTGACAATAGAGGTGAATTTTGTGAAAAAGATGGGCAAATCTCAGCTCTTTATATTTTCACGTGTATTTAAACAAAATTAGTTGCACCAAAAGAGTAAGTAAGTTAAGAACACACCTTTCCTATAGCATGAACAACAAGTAGCCAAGGAGATGAAGGGATTCTCCCAACATCCTTTCTGTGGAAAGGGATTCTCCCTATACTCTTATTCTATGGCTTCTCACTAAATAGTTCAATCTTCTATCGACCTTCAAGTGCATCCCTGTGAGATACAAACCAAAACCAACCACAAGTGTTGGGACTGCAGCATCAAACTTCTGTTTAGCAATTTGCAGAGCCTGAAAAGTTTAGTTAAATCCTGTCACATTCACCAGTGTTTCAGGCCTCCACATTCACAGTTCCTTGCACAACTGCACATTCTCTGCATTTATGTGTATATAACACTATTCTTTATGACTTGCAAGAGTTCAGCACACATTGCCTCAGGTCTTCCTTGCCTTCTAATATTTCTACATCAGCAGCCAGAGTTTCTACCAATCCACAGCTACACAAAATGTACTTCTTTAATTCTGGCATTTCATTCTATTTTCAAAAACTATTTTAGGAATGAGTCCAAGGTAAATAAATTTTCTCAAGTATTGAGCAGTTTCTGATTTTGAAAATCTTACCACATCATTTAGATGGCCATCTACGAGCCCCTAGGCAAATTTTCAGTATTGTGACAACAAAGGAGACACACACTCCTTTCAGCACCACCAGTATTTGATCATTTAAACAGCCACATGCATTTTGAAATAAAGTCACTGAAATTTTTACTCTATCCTCAGGCACTCTTTAAACAAAGGGCGCCTACATTTACTGAGTGAGAAGATGTTAGGAAAAACTTCTTACAGTGAAAACCACAGAAACAAGAAAAATACCGATTTAAATTTTGAGCCACAGCTGTGGATCAAAGGGTCAGCATCTTCACCAGAAGGGAATCTCTCTTGCATGCCTTTTATTATTTATCAAACTAATTACTGTATTTCGCTTAAACAAGAACACCATTTCTCCACTTTTGGTTTTGTTTGCCTCTAAATTTAAAGTAGTTTAGCAGCAGCTGGTCTAAGTAAGAAAGTTACGAAGGGCTAATATGACCCTAAGTGCCTCTATTTTCTTTGTGGCTTTTACCCAGCGACCAACACCAAGCTCTGCTCTTTCCATTACCCATGGACACACTATATTTAGATTAAACAATCCCAGTCCTTGGAACAAGATGCTTTGTTCCTTTCAATTACTCCAGTCTAAAAGCAATCACTGTCCTCAGCCTTTGTGAACTTTACAACTTATTGGACTTTTCTTGAAACGCGTGTGTTCTTAAAAGCCAAACCCATGGAAAAATAGTTAAAACCAAAGCCCATGTGATCAGGCAACCATAACACATGAGAGCCTGAAAATAACAGGAGACATACTGTGGCAATGTCTGACCTTCTGAACCGTGCATATGGATTGAAGGAAAACAGCTCATAATCACATATTAAATGGTGCATACAGCTAGTTTATTTGTAGGTCAGAAGAACCCGGTTTACAGAGCCATGATTTTAAAACTTCGTGGACTTGCTTCAGATTCAAACAAGGTCACAGTTGAACTTTATTAGCTTATATGGACAAAACCAGTTAAGCAGGCAGTTTCAACAGCTGCAGACATTCCCTCTATCTCCTACCATGTTTCCATCTCAAAAAGGAAGGTGCATTGAGTGGATTTTCTGTTCTAAACCTCTATGAAATATGGAGTTACTCAGGATGACTTGAAACTAGCAGTTCAAAAATTTTTATTTAAAGTATACTGGCAACACAACTTCAAGAAGAAGTTTCTTATAGAGGTGTTATCAGCCTGTTCAGATCTGCACCCAGCCCTTAAGTCAAGTAATAATGTCTGTCAGTTACACTCCGATTATCCCTGTAGAAACTGAGCACTTATAATCCTACTAACCAAATACACAGATTATGTTGCTGCTGACAAAGATATCAGAGCCCTTCATTTAGATCCATATATGCAGAGAATTATGCCACCAGTATACTTACTAACAAGAAATAGTTATTTTTGTGAAGATAAAGACCCCATGATATGTCAATAAACTATAACTTCAGGCAACAAAGCTTTAGCAGCGTTGGGTAACAGCCCCTTGGATAACTATCCAAGTTACATGTGCAGTCAGTCAGGATGTTCAGTAGCTGTTATGGCTATGAGCTGAGCTAAAACTCTGTACGAACTGTTAGTATAAGTGCTACCCTCAATCCAACCTAAATACTTGAGACGGCCAGACACAAAATCAAACTGCAGACATGCCACCTACGCTCCAAAGAATGTATATTCAGGTTTGCTCAGGAATTAATAGAGGTGTTTCCTGGGAAAGATTTTTAACAGGATGGGCAACTGTGACACCAGGAAAGGAAAAAACGGGGGAGGTAAATCCTGATCCTCTTCTACCTGAAAGCTAGCAGCTTCTACAGCTGGCAGCAACCCAGACAAGATTTTCTTTAAGAACAGAGCTTTACTTCATTAAAAAGTTTCATTGGAATAAAGAGAGAAGCATTACAAGAACTGTGTAAGATAGTTTTCTCTCTCACTCCTTCTAGGAGTATGGACATACTTGCATGCCCATCCTTACAGGACTCCTGCAGCAGAAGCTACCAAAGATCTTGGCAGAGGTGGCCAAATCAATAGGTAAAAAATACCAAAACTGTGCAATTTGCCATCCTCTACTAGATAAGTAGTTATCTGAAATAGGTAGTTTTCTGGAAAAAACAGTTTTGACAATATAGTGAGATGTGGCAGCCAGAGAGAAAAGAACAGTAAAATGTCAAACATGAAAATAAAGGAAACTCTTGTACACAGATAGGATAGAATGGCCAGAGGGTGAAGTGTTACAACAGTTGATTTTGGCACAGGATCATACTTCACTGTACTACTTCCTTCAGGTGAACTTCTGCCAGAAATACCACTGGCCAGAATCCAAATTTTCAACTGACCAGACTCACTGAGCACCAGCAGAGACCATCTCATTCAAACTGAGATGGAAAGAAGCAGATTAAAAATATGAACCACCACTACTTCTGGCTCTCACAAAACAGAATCACATAAAGATATACTTTCTTTGTAGGATCTTATTTTAAATCCATGGAAGTCAGTAAAGTGGATGTTTCTAACTGTAAGCAGGGATACTTCTGTGTATTTAGTTTGGGGTTTTATTATCATCCATCTCTGTTGGTTACAAGCATAAGAGAGAAGATGAACACACAGAAGTAAGAGTGGCTCACACAACAAGGCTGACCCCAGATGAATTCAGCTTATACCAATACACTGTTCCACCATCCTGTACTGTATCTTCTGTTGGCAGCATTCATAATGTTCTCATAACAACACTGCAAAATGTTACTTCGCAGAAGTGTAACTCTGTAGGCAGAAAAAAAGAACAGTTGCTGCAAAGTCTTTCTTCTACCATCTTCTACAGTATTAAATTGTAATGGAAAGTCCAATTATTTAATATGATCAGGACAGAAATCCTTCAGGTCTGACATCTACCCACTCCTATGACATGAAGGATGATCCTGATTTTTCAAAAAAATCTCTCTTCATCTGCCTCCTCTCTCACCCTATCAAACCACCAAGTTATTCACAAACACTTGTATAAATTGGAAGAGGAAACTGAACCAATATCAGCATACTCAGCTTCAAAAATTTTGTTGTTCCCTTGTGTTCTATCACTTGCTCCCTTTCGAATCCTGATGATGTACAAAACAACAACATGCATAAGCTTTGCTTAGCCTCAGTTTTTAACATTCAGGTTTAATTCAGAGCTTCAGCTAAGAGGCCTTACTTCAGAACATTGAATTTTAGAATCATCAAGGTTGGAAAAGTCCTTTAAGATCAAGTCCAACTGTCAACCTACCACCATCACTGTAACCTCTAACCCTCTCAACCATATCACCCAGGAATTTTTACCTACACAAGATTTTAAATGCTGTCATTTCTGATTTCAACAAAATATTTTAAGTCTTCTGTATACTGTGCCCTCTTTCTAAAACTAGTCTGAGTTTCCTGTCTTAAAAATTGGTCTGGCTTCAGACACTGAAAAAGGATGATTCAGAAAATCTTTCCTCCATTCATCTGATACTTTGACAAGTGCTAGAGGGCAACAAATAATAGTGCTACTCTTCATAATAATTCTGATTATAGCTATATCCTATGTAGCAAAAATTAATAAAAATACAGATCAGTCCCACAATGACTCTATTAACAAACAAAATATGATACCTTTATACATGTTTTGTGATGTCCTATCCTGGACAAGATGATTCAGGGAAGGAAAAACCACTCAGGTTTAGCCTTGTCAAGAAACACTTACTGAAAATTGTCACAGCTATGCTTTTTCCTAAAAGATACAGCACTTCTCAGATCAGAAATGCATGATACTGTGTCAACATTTGGCTTTGTTAACTGCATTTGAAGACAACTCTGTGATTACAGAAACTATCTTGGAATAATACTGGCTTATACACCCAACAGAATCTCAGTCCTCCCCTTTTACAACTGGCTTTCTCTTGCCTTGTTAGTGTGCTTGGTTTCTGTGCATTCGTAGAATGGTCTGGCTGTTCAGACCCAAATCACCTGAAACAAGGCTTTTTCTCCCTGTAGCATCTTAATTACAATCCTAAATTGGTTTGAATTGAAAGAGTCTTGTTCCAATTTCCCTGCCACGGGCAGGAACATCTTCCACTAGACCGGGTTGCTCAGAGCCCCATCCAACCTGGCCTGTGACACTTCCAGGGACGGGGCATCCACAGCTTCTCTGGGCAACCTGGTCCAGTGCCTCATCACCCTCTGAGTAAAGAATTTCTTCCTAATATCAAATCCATATCTATCACCTTTCATTTTAAAGCCATTCTCACTTGCTCTGTCACTATATGCCCTTGTAAAAAGTCTGCAGGAAAAATTAGCTTGTCAAGAATGGGGACAAGCGGGAACCTGCAACTCAGAAGTCCATTGCAGAGGCATGGTTTCCCTAAAATGCAAAATGCCAGAGTAGACTCCTGAAATCTTTCGTATGAATCTCTCTTTTGCTGAGGTACTTCAATCTCAGCAATCTTGCATGTTAAGTCAGGATACAGATATCAGATATAAATGTGCTGACAGCATAGATGTCAAAGACAACACACCTTCCTTTCACTCTGAAAATTAATCTTTTTAGTAATAACAAGTTCTTTTTATGGATTTTTGTACCTAGTTCATGCTAGAAAACAGAGTGAAATAAGCACAAAGGCAAGCCACAAGAAATGCTGTAGGCTGGCAGCATCTCAACAACTTGGGGAGCACAATAAAGGGCTGCCTGTTTGTAGCTTCCTCCTGCTTGTTGTATCAAGTAAACAAGAACCCAAAGAATATTTTTAAAATGTTTTTCCATTAACTTGAGTTTCTGGAGCTTTGCCACCATGGAACTCTTCCAGGAAGTGACAAGATATATATTCACATACACAGTATACATATGTATACACGGTGTTAGCAGGGGATGTCGCAGAGCATCAGCTAACCTTAAAATGCTGAATGGTGTAAGAGTCTCCTACCCTCTGATCCCTGAATGTGCACGCCAAAAGTTAGGTAACCAATTCTACAGCATTGTTTTAATACTTAGAGCTAGGGGGCATCCATCCAAGTGATGCCAAGACAAGATGAGGATTAACAGCTTAAAACCAGGATGAACAACAGTCTCAGTTTAGAGACAAGTTTAGGCGAAAAACACTCTGGAATGTGTGAATAAATGGCGAATAAATGCTAGATATTGAATTGTCAGACCTTACCCCCCACATACAGATGCACCCACACCGGAAAAAAACACCAAAATGCCAGGGAGAGAGGCAATATGGTGGGGAGAAAAAAAATGGTGCCGGATCCGGTCTCAAGGGAAAAAAAAACAAAACAAAAGGTTTGTGCAACAGCTTGGGCAAAACAGATGGGAACCTGTTGAATAGCTGGTGTTGGTCCCTTCTTCACAGCTGTCTCAGTTTCAAGACAAATTTCAGGAGAAAATGCCCTGGAATGAGCATTTCCTCTAAAGAGAAAGGGCTTCAGTAACTCCCCTTCTTCTGCCAATGAGAGAAATGGATACCAGCAGGTGAAAGTGAAAAAAAAAAAAAAAA
>VZRR01013942.1:284194-303503 GCA_013398015.1 Oreocharis arfaki | reverse complement strand
TTTTCTGGTCCCTGGGCGGACCAGAAAAAAGGCCAAGCTGAAACAGTTCAAGAAAAAAACAAACAACGAAACAAAAAGCCACCAAAAGGATTTGCCAGTGAGAAGCCTTCAGGCCAGGGGAAGGAAAACACCAGAAGCTCCTTGCCTATAGGACCATAAACTAATTCAGAGAAGGAAACGAAGTAACAATCTATGCCACAGCTGACCGCACCGGGATGGGGGGGGGTGGAGGGGGGGGGGATGGTGAGGAGAGTTTGNAAAAAAAAAAAAAAAAGAGGTGTTGATCAGCAACAACAACAGCAACAACAACAAAAAGTGGGTGCCCACAAAGCATAGAAAACGATTGAAATTTCAAAACCTTAACCCCCACCCCCCACCAGACCGTGTGGCTGTGAGGTAAGGATGGTGGCTGCCCCTGTTTGTCTCAGGGAAGGGGAGNCAATCTATGCCACAGCTGACCGCACCGGGATGGGGGGGGGTGGAGGGGGTGGGGATGGTGAGGAGAGTTTGAACAGGGCCCACCTGGGGTTCTCAAACTCCGGCCCACCCTGGTTCATCTTGAAGCTGAAGCAGCCATTTGGGGTCATAAGGCAGATGATTAGGGAACTGAGTATCATCATAAAATCACCCCAAGACAACAGCAGACGAAGCAGGTGGATTTGGTATTCTTTCCTCTTACCGGCTTGGCTTTTCCGAGGTCTGACGCCAAAACGGAGCAGCCCATCACCATCCCATCGGTCCTCACCAATTCTTCTCCCATCAATTGTTCTCTCTGATCTCAGACCAAAACCAAACTGTCCAATTCAAGAAAAAAGCCACCAAAGGATTGCTGTTGCAGTCTCCAAGGCCAGGGAGAGGAAAAAAAAACCCTTTCTTGCCAAAGCTAACAAAACCCCCTAGCTAGCTAAGCAAAAACAAACAAACAATGAAACAGTCTGCACAGCACGACAGACAGCCTGGGGGTGAGGCTTTGAAGGAGCCCGCGGAAGAGCCCCAAGGCTTCCCCTTCCCCTGGACCCACCTTAAAGCTACAGGAACCATTTCTGGGCATAGAGCAGATGATCAGGGAATAGAAAACCACCTCAAGACAACAATTAACGCCTGCATTAATGTGTTTGTTTTTTTACAAAAAAAATTGGAACAAAAATTGATATTTGTAGTGTAATGACACATGTAAAAATTTAGACAGGGAATCTGACATTTAATCTTCACCACATAGACTTAACACATAGAATATAATTTCTTGTATTTCATATGTATATCAATATAGAAAATACAGCCAGATCCTTTGCCAGATATTGAACTGCTCTCCTCAGCTGCTTTTAATTTTTGGAACCTCTTTAAAATGTGCAGATTAGCTCTTTTGTACAAATTTTAGCCAGTCATAAATATTCAGCAATATAAAGAACAATAAGTTCAAATTCTTGCTTTCCACAGCAGTTTAATCTTTCCACAACACTTTATGAAATATTTTGTGAAAATCGAGCCTCTAAAAATCTGATTAAATATCAGCTCACTTTCTGCTTTTATTAGATTAAAACATACAAATTGAGATTTACAGAAGCCATGAAAGGAACCCTCTGCAGTTTTTAAAAGTTGCCTCTTTAATCTGAAGAAACTTGGAAAAGTTTTTTAAAGCACATGTACCAACACAAAACTTAATATGTAATATCTACAAGAAGCATACTACTTCCATGAAATAGGAGTCAAAAGGAAGCCCACAGCTGTATTGGTTATATATGTAGTTAAGACCACGCCAAACTAGTTGATATCTCAGAACTGACTGCACATTAATTTGCACCCCTCCCTTATACTGGTCTAATGACACAAAGAGAAAAGTCCTTTTATTCCCTTACCTTCCTGTAACGTGCCTGTGCTATCAAGACTTACCTGGAGAAGGAGAAATAGGAGATAAACAAAATATGATTAAGGGGTTAAGAAGTCAACTCCAGGAGAGAAGGCCTGGAAGGTATGAGGTGTGCTGTGTCCCAAAGACGAAATATTTGCGTTCCAAAGCACTTTAGGAGAATGAGCTTCCAATGATAACAAGCAAACCTAGAGATGCATTAGGTCCCAGAATTCAACTAAATGAAAGAAAAATCCCATTCATTGCTGTCATAATTTTCATCTAAACAGAACAGATTGAAAATGTCTTTAGAGCCAAACTCCTTGCCATTTGCCTAATGCACTGATTAAGTGATATTTTCTTTTAATTATTTACTTCACAATCTTTTTATTATTTAAATCAAGTTGAACAATTCCATATTGTAAAAAACTAAGGCTAATGGGAACAGTAACATTAATTTTCCACTGAGTCAATAACTGGACAAGCATCATAGACCTTTAATTGATGTTTGTATTAAATGATTGCTTTGTTTGACAGAATTGTTTTCAGATTCAAAAGTACCCATCCCTTCTTAAAAAGCAAAATTAGTGCTGTAGAGTATAATTAAATCCTCATCACAGAAGGCAACAAGGAATGTACATTTTAGATACCTAAATCCAGAGAAGGTTCTCAAATGCGGGGGTGGGGGGAATGGGGGGCTGGCTAACAATTATGATTTCAAAAATATTGAAGAATCCAGTTATGCCATGTCTCCAGTTCTTTTTCAAGACTTAGTTTACCAAAAATGATACCATGTCCAGAATATTACAGAGCACTAAGACATCTAGTGAGTGAAAAATATATTGCAAGTAGAATTACTGTATGCTATGTAAATTAAACAGTGCTGGGTTTAGTTATTAGATGTAAGAAGACTGTGGGTCATTGCTGCAGGTTAATTATTACCACATGATTTTTTTCACTGTACATTTATAATTCTTCCAGTTCCCAGGGGAGGAAATGACCGCATCAAAACCCACTTGATGGGGGATCTCATTGCAATGCTCTGGTCTTTTATCAGGTTCTTGCTCTAGTAAAGACCTAGTATCATATGAACTCAGAGAAATCATGTTTACTGGTTTAACCAATAGTGCAGATCTGGCATTAAGTCCTACCCATTAAACACACACCTGGCATACTTATCACTATAGACCATGTGTATTTAAATTACAATTCAGAAACTGTGATGAATGACATGGCACAGGATGTCTAAACCATCCTTTCTAAAGGAAACACAAGCTTTCCACAACTTTGTTGACATAAAGAAGTATAACAAAAACCTTGAATGACTTAATTCCTGATTTAATAAAAATATCAAGCTAACTATTTTCTCTATGGCCCTGGCAAACGCAGTTCAAAAAAATCTGCCATCATCAGCTTCAAATACATCAGAACTGCTTCTTGGAGTCATAAAATGAAGAACACTAGTTCAGAGCAGATCCATTCATGTTCCACCAGGAAAACGTGTGGAAAAATACGTAGGAAAGATGTAACACCAAAACATGAATAATGTTTGAGAAATGGAAATATACTCCTTCAAACTGAAGTTGACATTATCAAATAATTGCAACAAAAAATTGAAGGGTAAAAAGAAATTGATCAATGTATTGTAACAGGTTCACTGTAAGTTGCAAGGTTTGGGAATTATAAGAAATGTTCAGATTCCTTGAAATTGAAAATTTAGGTCAGATTCCCTGATTTATGTAATTTTCTTAATCAATTTCTCTTTTTTTCAACCTAAAAAAAAATTAGTATTCACTTTTGTACACAATTAATAGCATATACTCTATATATACCACATATATATTTCTTTCCCTATCTTTCACTAAGACAAATAAATTCTTTAAAATAGGACCAATAGTACAAGGATTTTTTTTTCTTTAAGAACTTCACGGCAAAAATATATATTTTCCCTGTCTGCTGACATGTAAATAGACCTTGCATTACCCATTGGCTGGCCATTTTGCTGGCCAGACATTCTTGGCTTAGTACCCTGCTTAGGTTTTAATTGCTTATGTTTGACCTGGTATTTTCAGATTTCTTGGTATGCAAACTTTTCTTTTTGTGATGTTGTGGGAAAATTTTGAATTGAAAAGCAAGGGAATCCCATAAATCTTGAGTTCAGACTGACTTCAATTATCTAAGAGTTTCTTGATCACATTGATTAGGATTCCATCATTAGTTATTTTTATGTATCAAATTACTTTTTTACAAAGCTCTTGTATCACAATTCAGCCAGAGGCTCCTCAATCAGAATTTCTCAGAAATTTCTAAATGTTTCAGTGGTTGCAACATGTCTATATTTTAAGAGATGCTTGCATAGCTTCTGGAAAGCAGGAGAAAATGGAGTTAGGTAAGCTAGAAGGATTAGTGAATCATAGGCCTAGTGATAGTGAACACGAAATCAAGGGTTATATACTGGATATTTCACTGTAATGAAAGAATATATTTTTAAATTACGTTAATTGGATTTAATTTAGAAAGTTCTGGGTTTTTCACACACGACAATTTCCAATACTGCAACATCATTACTACACTGTACACTGAAAATTTATGCATATCATCACCTCCCTCATCATTGTCTCAACTGCACAAGCTGCAGAAGCCTCATACAGGTTTCTTCACAAAAATCATCTTCCAGACAATTTGCAGGTTTTTTAGTTTTCCAGAGTAAAATTTTAGGAGTGTTATTTTTTGCTTTTTTTTGTTATGATACTTTTTTTGCAACAGGCGATGATACCAAGGACCAGATTCACAACCCATACTATCCACTGATTTGTGACACATTTTGGTCCTTCTTAAGTGATACTGGAAACTCCTCAAGGACTGATGATATTCATGCTCCTACTGACTCTTCTCTCCTACCCCAAACCTACATAACCATATGGACAAAATTTGTCTTTTTAACTTCTAAGACCTGATTCTCAGTTCTCTCCATCCGACTGTGAATTAAGTTAGCTATGAGACACTAACAACTAAAATCTGACAGACAGGGGCAACTTATGTCTGGGAGGAACTGGAACCCAAACAAACAGAAATTTAGTTTTGATTGGCCAGTAGCGTTGCTCACCAAAAAGCACAACATGCCTGAGTTGATTCTCAGTAAATTGTTAGAACATTAGTTTAAAAATCACAACAATAAACTTTTCGATATTCACAGCATCTTGACATTTTGTCATTTGCTTTTTTTTAAATGAAAGTGGGATTCAATCCAGGATTGTAATGAAAAAATACCAAACACAAGACTCAAAATAAAGTTGTAACAGTGACTAATAATAGACACAGTTTATCTCAAGACACAGCTCATGCTATAAAAGCTGTGGGCTGAAAAGGCGCAGGTAGGACAGGTAGGTCTGATGAAGCAGCAGACCCCATCAGAGTGGGAATAGTTTACAAGGTAGGGGTCTGAAGTTAAGTGAGATGAAAGCAAACCCACTAACTTTCATTTTTCCTTTGCCTCCAATTACTTGAGAGAAATTTTAGGAAAGGGTTATCAGATTTAAACTGCTGAGTAATTTCTCAAAAATCCACCCACTTTGACACATAATTGATCACCTGAGAAAAAAACAGCCTTTAAAACCACTCTTGAAAGCACACAGCACTGCAACCAGTGCTTGATGTTACAAATCAAGCTACATTTGAAATCCATGACACAGACTCTGATCCCTACCCTCCCTTGTCCAGCAACAGGGAGAACTCGTTTATCCAGAAAGCTGGATTATAAACTATGCCTCAAGCGGCAGTGAGTCAAGGGTTTACATTGGATTGGTTAAGCTGCTGTTGCTTTTTTCTCTTGTGGTTGTTGTTTTTGATTACCGTAAAAAAATACTGAGGGAATCTGGGGAAGACTTAAAGTGAAGAAAAGTAATCTAAAAGTTGTCTTTTATAACTGGGTATAGAGAGGAAAACTTTAACTAAGTAGTAACTTCTCTGTATATAGTATTTTTTTGTGTGGTATTGCACACACATGTTATAATTAGTTATAATTTACTTTACTCCCAAGGTTTTTTTGGTTTTGTTTTTTTTTTTGAAAGGGCAGTCACTTCTGGCTTTTAATGTTAGTTCCAGACATTGTTTGAACTTGGTTTGTGCTCTACCAGTAAGTTCTTATTATATTATTTTTTGAAGTTCACATTTCCAAAGTGGATTTAGTTGCCTAGCAGAGCATGCCTTTAATCATAATCAACAATAACATGGCAGCAAAGTAAGAAACAAAATTAAAACAAAGTCATGGAAAACATGTCATGATCTGGTTTCTAGATAATATTTAATTGCCTGTGCTTGAGACAGTGCCTTTTATAGTGATGGATCACTGGTGTAGTTAAAGTACTGCTTTACATGCCAGCCAATACCAAAAAGCTAGACAATTGAAAGTCTCCCTTATCACTCAACTATGCAGCGTAATCCAGCCTCCTACACCCTGTTTCCTATATGTGCTTTTCACCTGGCAATCAAAAGTGCTAATTTTGAAAGCCAGTGCCTTTCAGACATGCTATAACTTTGGCAGAGAGAAGTTACTTAACACGTCCTTGATCTTAGCAAAGATTCAGATACATAACTTGTGAATTTGAAATCAAGTTCTTTGATTTCATTACAAGGCAGCATTTTTTACCCATTATATATTGTCTCAATGTTAATTAAAGAGCATACTGCGTAGTTCTACAAACTATACACAGCTAGACAAGAATTCTCTTTTGAGAACATGATTCAAAAGCTCATGATTATTCAATTTACTTCCCTTTTGTATAAAGAAACTTACGCAATACTAAAACTTAGCCAAATATTTTTCATCTATTTAAAAACACACACATATACTATGAGAAAAGTATATATGAAATATTTATGCAAATAAAAATATAATTTCATATAAGTTTCTACTCATGAAAAAGTCCCAAGATAAAACAGAACAAAAATGCTTCATAGTATTAGCAGAAAGGAGAAAACAAACCAATCCCCAGCTACACTTTGTAGACCGTATCATTAGCTCATGAGTTGTGTCTTTTGCTTACCAGTAATTTGGCCTAGAAAGCCTAGATTGCAAATCCTTCTTGTATAGGACTTACACAAAATTCACAATTGAATATATGCAAAATTAAAAGGACACAGTAGCACAGTATTGCAATACTTGTATTACAAATAAAGTCAAAATGCCAATTAAATGTTTTTCTTCCTAGCTAGCCTCTCTGTTGCGCACACAGGGAAACACAAGTTGCAGTGCACAAATATGAGTTGCCATCCACACATTCATATCCTGCCAACCAGCTGTGTGCAGCAAAATCTAAACTCAGATACTATGGGACACAGTTGCAAAAACAATTAGGGTTTTAGCCTCAGTAGAGTTAGTACATTTTCCCACCTCAGTCCTTTCCCTGAAATATCATTCAAACTGCATCCAAACCCAACCTAAAACTACCCATAGCGAGAAAAGAATAAAATATTGTTCACTCAGCATTTAACATAAAACCATTTTTTAAATCATAAATATGATTAAAAGATTTTTCACAGACTTTCTCGAAAAAAAATCAGAACACTATTTCTCAATAGTCAACTTGTTATTTTCACTCATTTCTCCCATGGGTACTCAGGCAAGTGAATATATTACCTTAAGCTGTTTAATCTTTCTGCTGAAAGTATTTTATTCTGCATATATAAGTAAAAGTTTGTGGATCAGAGACTGAAACTCACATATCTTATTTTCTAGGCTACTGGCTCTGGAATTATTATTACCTGTAAGCTATTTTAGAAAAACCACAACCATTCCAAGAGAAATGTCTGAGAGAAGTCAAATTCTGTAAATTTATTGACTAGGACAGTAAATGAACAACAAATCACTGGTCTAATTTAACTAGGCATGAAGTAGATTAACATTTTAAGTGACTGTACCAAGCATTTGAACTGCTTTAGAAGAAGATTATGCTTTAAAATTCTCAAAGGCTTAAAGGTAAGTGGCAATGACACTTTTCAATAGTTTTAAACGGCATGAAGTTGAAGCTTATTGTCCTTACTCCTGTTTAAGCATTTTAATCCTGAAATCTTACACCTCTGAAGCAGCCTTTGAAGAACCCTAACAATTTTATGCATGAGCAACACACCCAGACCACCTGAAATAACAAAAAAGTAGGGAGATTTTTTTCAAAGATTTGTTTGTGTTGGAATCTCATGAAACATGATCAGCACATCCACTACATTCAGGAGATTACATTAAATATTTTCAATTTTTAAAGCTGTTCACCTTAACATGGAAGCAAAAATAGTTCCCTGGTCAGCATTTATGCATGGACTGTACAAATGATTCAATAATAACATCAGCCAAAAAACCAAGTTAATAAAAAAAAGAAGGAAACAAGAAAAAAACATCAGCAGCACCTAAATCCTAGAGTTTCTTCAAATTACATTTTCTGTAAGACTTTATATTACTAGCCGATTAAACCAGTATGAAAATACATTCCTTGCTAAATTCATTGGGGTTATATTACCCACTTTCCCTACACCAACAATGCTGGTAGTTTTACCCTCCCATTTTCCTTCCTGAGAAGTAAAAATATCCCATTTTTGGATATGAAATAAAACTAAGGTCTGAAGTACGCACAAGGAAGTTTTAAACAGCTTATGTCAGCTGCCATGGGCTGCAACATTACAAACAAGTACCAGCCAAAACCTTTAATGCTCAACTCTGTATCAGTGGAGCAGTTTCAGCATTTGGCTTAATAAATATCACTGTCAAGATTCTACCGATGAGAGTACTTCAAGCTGTTGTCATTCGCATCTGGCTTGGGACACCTCTGACAAACTGTGCGTAGGGTGGCATAGGAGAAAGTGCTGGGTGGCCACAATAACTCTGAGTTAGTCAGAGTTCAAGACTGCATAAATTTTGATGTCATGTGAAATAAATAATGCAGCATAGGTACCATATTCTGCCCAGTCACAGCTGCAGACTCACCTGCCATCCATCTACTTTTCTTCTTCGTTTCCTGCATCCTGGCAGTTACATATGGAAATTTTTTTGCAGTTTTGTTATCAACACCTTTCTAGCTAGCAATGCAAAGCACAGCACTGTGCGGACTGCTATGGGGAAATGAACTCCAGCTCAGCCAGACCCAATACACATCCTATATATCTGCCATTGTCTAACTCAGTGTACTATGAGTACATTAGGATATGCTCAACCTGGAACAGATATCCTAAAAAAGAGAGAAATCACTTCTGATCAGTGGAAATCAAACTATTGGTATTAGCCCTTTAAACTAGTGCATTAGCAAGAACATGGGAATTCCTCAGACCCATCCTCTACAGCTTGATCACGATTTTGTTAGAGAAGGCTGATGTGTCTTTACACCAGTGTCTTTGAAGGGCTCTTCAAACTCAGGCATACCACAGTCATCTTGATTTCCTCCTGGGTACTGATACTCTACATAGCTTTCAGGAACTGATACGTGAAGATGGATGTGCTAATGTAAAGAGGAAATTGAAGAGTTTTCCCTGAACAGCATTTTACCAAAAAGGATCTACATATTATAGATTTCATACCTGAACAACCACATATGGTGGTATTTGTGGCAGGACATATCTACCCTCCTGTCTCTACCACAGATAGCTGGTGCATATGCAGGAGATAACTCTGGTGGGTCACAAGCCCAGCATGAGGTATCTCTGGCACCAAAGAGCTCAGGCCAGCAGCTAAGAGTCAACATCTTAGTCTGGAAGGCAAATGTGGAAAGAGATGAAAGAAATACTTTGACCAAAAGACACAGGTTTTACATCTATAAAAGACCACACAAATTAACACACAGCAGAAGTCTCTTACACCCTCCCTGAGGACGCACGAGGAGATTTCTCCTTGGAGCTGGACGCAGCTTCAAGTTACTTCTCTGGAGATTGAGGGAAAGGATTTCTCTAGGTCTACCCCTTCGAAGACTGGTGGTAAGACATTTTGAATCCTAAGTTATACTATTTCTTAGCTAGCTGTAATCCTAATGGTACCTTTAACTCTGCGTGTATATTACTAGTAATCCCTTTTGTTTTTCCTGTGTAGTAAGAGTCTGTTTTAAGTCTTATGTCTGTTAATTTTGTGTCTATTAAATAAATAATCCATTTTATAATAGACTGGATCAGCCATTATTAAAGACCCTGCAAATTAGAGTGGATTTTGGAGTGCTGGCCACTCCAATACAGCAACTGCCTGTTGCCAGAGGCCTAGGCAACATACAGGAGCTGATTCAAATTTACATCATCCATTCATAACAGTATTGTATAATAAAACCTGTCGGGATCTTTGTTATTTTAGTCAGACTCAAGTTATAGAGAGAACATTCTAGCATCTCTTAACATCTTGGCATTGCTGGATGACTTCTTAACAACTTGTTGCCTTAATCCCAAATGACACAACCTTGCACTGTTCAAACAAATTACCTGTAAAAGTCAAATACCCATCTTCCATAGGACCCATACACAGAAACACTTATTTATGTATTTATCAAGTGGGTGAAGGTACTTTCCATTTTTTAGTGCTGGTAATACTGAAATAATTTCAGTAGTAACTCCAGTAAAAGAAACCAAAGTCTGAGTCCTTTGTAACAGTATGATTATCATCAACACAACTGAAACATAATTGAATGCACCCCTGCATCTGGCCACAGCATAGTTCAATAGGTTTTAAGAGCTTCAAGGACATCACTTTCCAAATGACGATGACAATTTTCTGTGAATTCATATTTGTCTCTGAATGAAATACTTGCAGTTCCTGTTTCAGTCAGTAAGCTGCACCAACCAAATGTTTAAGTCCATATAATTAAAGAAAAACCTTCACATTTTGCAGAAATTTGCCTCACTTAACTACAATTTTAGAGAATTGTCTAATATGCCATTATAAAATGAGTAACACATATAAAAACAAGGACATCACCTTACAGATGAAATGGAGGCTTTGGTAACTGAACAAGCTTTAGGTCAGAGGACTCAAATCCCAGACAGCATGACTGCTTTAGCCCTTCTTTATCAACGATCTCCTTAACATATTTCAAGTTAACCAAGTATTCATATGCTTTACGAGATCAGGGTGATCAGATTTCCATTTTGGTATTGAATTTAAACATAGCTCCTGATGCTGCCCAGGGAACGGCACTGTGGAACACTCACTTTTGACCACAGTAATAAAGGATGAAGTCTTTCGTATTTACTCACATAAAAATCCCAGTGAAAGTCATATCAGAACTTCTGACTGCTCTTTCACCTGACTTTCTAAAGCATAAATTAAGGAATTAATTTTACAACTAAACATTACACTGGCAAGGGCATGATTATAATCTGATGTTATTGGTTATTGAGTTCAGGTGAAGCCTTGCCTCCACACCAGAACCAGTAACAAAACTTCCAACAGTGGAGTTGCATTCTGCTACATTAACCAGACTACTTCCTACAAATGCAAGGCTCTCTATAATCATAGTGATATGCTCCTTAGGACTTTTGATCCACTTTACTGCCTGTAGACTTTCAGCCCTGAAACTGCATGAAGATCTGCTATCAGTTACTGGAAAGTCATGCTTTTTTATGGAGTACCTACACAGCAATTTTCAAACCCAGAAGCTCACAGGAGATGTAATCCTTCACAGTGAGGTTGAGTGTGGCATTTTATTTATGATCAACACATAGAGAAACTGGAAAGTTGTGAATCCTAGAAGGATGCAACAGTCATTATTTTGAAGTGGTCTACGAATTCTTAGAACCAGAAGTTCTGCAAAAGCATGGGGATGAAAAAAAAATCTGAGGTTAAGTCTCATGTTATTTTAGCAGCATAGGCATAAAGATGCAGGATCTTGTATTGGTTCCAGTGAGTAATTTGAGACTCTGTAACTTCATCTACTGTGAAATTTTGTTAGCAGAGAAATCCAGGAGAGACCTTAATAACAAAATACAGAATGCTCTTCAAACTAAAACAAAGTGTCAAGATTTTATCTTCTAACATCTGAGAAAAAATGTTGTAAATTATTTGTCACAACAGCATAAAATTATAGCCTTCTGCCGCACACAGTCTAAAATTATGCTATGAGGCCAGACCATTTTATTGTCTAGTTGATATCTTCTTGGAAAAAATCCAAACATTATTTCTCTTCTTTAGCCAAAACATTATGTGGATTGAATTTGGGCCAATATGTGCATCCAATGGCTATCTTGCCTTAACCTTTTTTTGTAATTTAGTTAGGACAGAACTGTCTTTACAATGCTATAGATAAGCTGCAGTAAGGGCCTCATCTTAAAGCTTCTATTTTAGGGGTTTTAAGTTCATTTTATTTCACAACAAGCAAATAAATGCTAAAAGAAATACAAAGCCATAAATATATACTCAGGTAATTATGGCAACACACCTTACTGGGGGCCACATGCTGTATCAGAGAAATTGTTAGAGAAAACACTAAAATAGTACATGACTCTTCAATTAAAACAGAGTCCCAAGAAATCTCTGTAAGCTAATCCAAAATTAATCATTTACATTACAATATAATACTATCCCTTCATCTAAACACTCACAAGCTTCTCATAGTTTACATAATTCTGAAATTTCTGATTAGACATTTCCACATGGCAAGATGAGATGAAGAGATTAACAACTAATCTATTAATCCACTAGTTTCGTACCCATCTATTGCAGAGGTCCTTATAGAAAAAGATGGACACAGAGTTCTACATCCTGAAGATGATGTGCAGACTTCTGTGTGCTTCTACTTAACAGAAACACAGTCTGACGCTCCATGTATTTTAGAGACTCCAGACTTCTCCTAAATGCGTACAGTAAAATTAAGACTTTGTCAAAGTCTTAATGCAAACACAAACTAAATAATCTATTAGCATTACTGTAAGGTGTTGCAGTCTTGTTAGCATTTGCCACTATCTAAAAAGAACAGACACAGGCATGTTGTATAAATTGATTCACTTAAAGTAATGGTACAAGTAATGTATTAAGTATAAACTTGACATGGGATAGTTTAGTATTTTTCACAACTTGCTCAGAAGAAATTAAAATATACTATTAAGACTAGAAGTAGAATCAAAAGAATACTTACATACCAGAATGTGACTTAGTGGGCTTTTTTACCATGTAAATTTTATAATATACAATATACTTTTTAATACTGTTAACTTTTGCAGAGTAACAAGGTATTTCTCAAAGTGATACAACAATAACAGGAAAAATAAGTCTTCTTTCTTTCTGCTTTTTCCTTTTCACCATTAATAACAGAATTGTTGAGATTGGAATGGACCTCTAGAAATCATCTAGTCCAACCCCCTTGTTCAAAAGAGGGCCAACTGGAGAAGGTTTCTCAGGGCTATGTCCAGTCAAGTTTTGAGTATCTCCAAGAATGGAAACTCCACATCATCTCTGGGCAATTTGTTCCAGCATTTGGTGACTCTCCCTGTGAAAATTTTTGCCTCATGTTTAAATGTAATTTCCTGTATTTTAATCTGCACTCACCGCCTCTTCTCCTTTCACTGGGCACTACTGAGAAGGGTCTGCTCTCCCTCTCTCTCTCTCTCTATCCATCAGGTATTTACAGACATTGCTCAGACATTACTGAACTTTCTCTCCTTCATGCTGAACAGTCATAGCTCTCAACTTCTGTCTGTCAGGTGTTCCAATCCCTTAATCTTGTGGCCCTTCACTGAGCTTGCTCCAGAACATCAATGTCTGTCTTTTACTGGCATGCCCAGGAATGGGCATGGCACTCCAAATGTGGTCTCAAACAGTTATGATACAAGGGACAGACTGTTTCCCTTTGTTCGGTAATGCTCTTTCTCATGTTGGCCAGGAGGCTGCTGGCTGCACTTGCCACATTCATCATCTTTCTAGGTGACTGAGGTGAGGCTGACTACTGGCCTGTAGTTCTACATATACACCCTTCTTGAACACTGGGTTGACATTCAATTTCTTCTAGTTCTCAGGAACCTCCCCTTACCACCAGATCTCTCAAAGATAATTGAGAGTATCCTTATAATGACATTTGCCACTTCCTCAGCCTTCTCAGGTGCACCCTACCAAATCCCAGACTCACATATGTAATTACTGGCCCCAACCTTCACCATCCCTGACCAGTTCTCCCTGGTTTGTACATATCAGGTCCAGCAAAGAGCCTGTGTTTCCCTAAAGAGCCTGCATCCATTCACTACAGTACTCCAGCAATGTAAGCAATCCCACTACATCTCTGCAATCCCAATGACATGATACCCCTGGAACTGATGCAGGCCTTGAATTCCTTCTGCATTAAGCCAAGAATGGTTTTAAAATCTGTTACAAATAGCATCTTTAAAATAACCTAGTAATACTGTTGCCCAAAAGAATAATTACATATACAAAAGAACTTCAACAACAAGAGAGGAAAGGAAGAAACAATCCTGTGCATTTTATTGGTATTGAGGTACAGTCCATTACAATGTATCTTTTCTTTTTTTTTTTTTTTAACTAAAATGCAATATAGAAAAAACATAAAAAGCTTGATTGGTCAATTAGTGGTAAACACAAAGCCTGCTCACAAAAATGGGAAAAAAAAAAAAAAAGAGGCACAAAGCAATCTGCTTTGGACACGTAACTACATAGAACTTCGCAGTTACGGCTCAAGATTGTAAGAACAGTTTTTCTGAACTATAACATCTTTCTGTACAGGGATCCAATACAAGAGTTGCTCTTGGGCTTAGAAATCACCATTGGTAAAGATGCATGTGGCTGACAAGATACAGGTCTCTTACTCTTCTTCATGGTAAGAAAACTGTCTTCCTTTGAGGGAGGCACATGTACTGGTTTCCAAGGAATGGGGTTACAATATGCTGGAGCTGGATACAAATTTCTATCAGCACTCCCTAAAACATTTAGAAAATACACATAACTAAACAGGAATATTTCCACTACAAGCTTTCCAATGAAAGCAGTTATTAAATCATCTGGACTACCTACAACCCAACAGTGTCTTCAGAGAAAGACAGCACAGACACATCACAGAATTTAAGTGATACAAAATAATAAATATTCCACCTTTTTTTAAACCACTAACTGGCATATTCTACACCTCTACTTAAAAATTAAGCAGGTTGAATGCTCAGTCCTTTGTGTTCTTAATAACTGTAAATGTCTACAAATTGGCTACTTTGTTTTACTCAACCACATGTTGGGTAAAGTTTGTAATACATTCTACCAAATGACACAAGTGAGTAGAGAAGTACTTTTCAAAAACCATTTAAATAAATGATTGCAGCTGTCAGCATGTAATGAAGGTCCAACCAAAACATGAAGGCAAGGCATACCACTATTTACAAATAGTTGTAAGCAAAAGAATAAAGGTTGTTCACCTGCTTTATACATGTTTCTTAAACATTCAGAGACCCGAATTTTGGTCCCAAAACTGTTTCTGTTGCAAAGTCAAATGGAAGCAATTATTTTAGTTGCATAGAAAAATAACGTGTAATGCAATACTATTTCTTGCTGCTTTTCTCCTTTTGTACTACGTGGGATGACAAAAAATTCAAAAATAAAGTAAGCCTTGTGAAACACCTCACTATGAACAGCATTCTCTTCCACACTTCCTTTTCAAACAAAAAAAGGAATAGGTTTACAGAAGCCAAGAAGGTGCCATGCAGATGAAAAGCAAAACAAAGGAAATTTTAGCACAGAATACAGGTTGATGCCCCTGTCTCCTTTGCAGACAAGACTTGTATCAGCTTCTAATTGTTCTTGTGTCTCAAAACCCCACCTCTTTTCTAAGGGGGATTCAGGTGCACTAAGGTGGCACACACCTTCTGTAACATGAAAACTAACTTTACAAGGATGCTGACATAACTAATTTGCTTCACAGGAACCAGTGACTTGCTCTAGTGATTCCTATGCCTGGTAAGAAAAATCAGATAAAATCATAATTTGGTACGCCACATAATTATTTCAAATAATATAATTTTCTTCCCAAATAACCAAAAAGGCAAAGAAATATACACAAAAGGTCTCAGAATCTGTTTCTCTGACTTATACCACAGTATAAGTAGTCACTACTACGTGCCAAAATTAGATACTAGATGAGTATCTTAAACAGCCTTCATTTTACATGAAAATATTAGAAGGAAGGAACCACAAAGCAAAGTCACTACATAATTGTGTACTAGACATACAAACCTGTACACTTCCCATATGGGAAACCATAACCATTTAAAGCAGGTTGTGGTTTATTTCTAGCATTTTGCAGCCATTCCTTAAAGATTTTCTCTGATCTTGTTCTCTTCTCCTGTAGCTCAGCCTCCCGTTCTTTTTCCTTTTCCTAAAAATAAATTTTAAAAAAGGTACTCCTAGACAAAGCCCTGTACAATATACACAGAATAATAAATAATTTTTTGCAGATTTCCAGACTGCTGAATATATTTCAAATATGTCTTCAAATACAAGCACCTTTTCCTAACAATGGAAAAGATGCATTTCTTGGTTTAAGTCTGAAAAAAACCCCAACCCCCAAACTCCACGTTATTCCAGTGTTTCCCTGAGGAAAACTCAAAGGCTATCAACAAAAATGCATTAATGTGCATCTTACTTTGCTGACCATACCACAGTCTCTTTAATGCACTAACATGGCAACTCTTGAAAGGTTTTTTCATGTAGAACACTGCCATTTGATATCAATATAGTCAATGTAAGTTACAGATTAAGTAACTCCATCCAAATTAATTATCAGTTTGTTAATACCTTCTCTTTTTTCTTCTTTTCCGCCTCTTCAGCTCTCTTCTTCTTTAACCATTCTTTATACTTTATGTCAGCCTTTTCTTGTAACTGCATTTTTTCTAGTTCCCTTGTGGCTTTTTCCGCCATTTCTTTGCTCAGCTTTCGTTTCCTTTCTCTTCTTTCCTACATGAAACATCAAAAAAACAGAACAGAAATTTTTCAGTATATTTCAAGGAGCAATTCTTTTGAGGAATACAGTTAATTTTATTACACAATTACAAAGAAAATTATTACAAACCTGAAAAAATATGTGATTTCTAAACTCTTTGAAGTCAGAACCTATCCATTGCTAGATTCCAGGTAAGATAGTTTTAGACATATAAACTAGTCAAAAAAGAAGATAAAAATTTTACTTTCAGGTCTCCTCATACTATTATGCTTACTACTCTGTTTTATTTATTCAGAGATTTTTTTAAACCGTTCAGACACTTCTCAATATTTCTGGGAATGAAATACATGTTGCAATTCTCAACAATGGTGCATTAGCTTTACTTGTTGGTGAATCTAGAGGAAATTACAGTTCCAAAGGAAAGTCAGGTAAACGGCCCCCTTCTAAGAGTCACTGAGATATGCAGATTGTTCAGCACACTTAAGCATAAATTAATAGGAAAATAAAAAGTTCACACAAAAATCCAGTTCATGTTTTGTGGTATTCTCTTAAGTTTTTTATACTCTTTAGTTTATTCACTGATAATAAATAAATCCAAACATTTCTCCTGTTCAAATTATGAAAGGGAAAACGAGAAAACATATTCTAGGGCAGGCAAAATAGTAACTTAAGCGTGAAGTGAAATTGCTGCCTGTATGATTTGGAAGACAGAATACACCAGAGGTGTCATGCACTTCTACATCTTTTCAGTGTTCTGAGGATCTTTCTCTAAACAAACAACCACGTATCCACTGGCCTTTTCTTGATCTGGAGAAGGAGGTATTTTCATTTGAAGAGTAACAATAGCTCTCACTTCTGTTACTTGTAACCTTTATGAAGTGTCTGCAATCTACTATTCGATTCTATTCTGCTTAACTCACTTAGCTCTGAAGCAACCACATACACATGCAGAAGCAAAAATCTACCAGACATGCTGTGCATATGACTTGGAGGAGAGGCACAAGACTTAATACCAGTTTCCTCTTAATAGAAGAGCTGTTGAAAAAATAAGTTGTTTTTCTGTTAAGAAATCTTCTACTTACACACTTCCCTGCACACTCTTCTTGAACAAAGAAGATACGTAGTTTAGCAGAAATGTATAGACTCAGAATTATTACAGTTGGCAGTATGGATATCAAATGCCTAGAACTACAGCTGCAAAGAATAATAAATAAATGAAATACAGGAAAAACGTTATCAAGAAAACCAGAAATACACTCCCATTCCCATTTTACCATTATATATTACCATTTTTCCCATTAAAAGAACAAAAAGGCAGAAAACTAGAGCTCTTCCCATGTGTCCCTCCCCCACCTTTTCCCAGGTTTATTGCACTTCTGGAAAATCCAATTATGCATAATGAAGCAGAAGCCATAATACTGGAGCTAGGGACCAGTACAATTCCTTCAGTCTGGTCTAAACAGGATACTTTCTGGTTCAGTGCTTGTCCCCCATACCAAAACTACCAGCAATCCAATAAAGTAGCATATAGAGAATAAAAACTGCAGCTCATATTGCTCTGCAACACACTTACTCATTTCTGCAAGGAAAGAAGCCAGTTTACAGTGCTGAGTTAGTGTGTCCTGTTCTGTTTGCCAACACCGGAAGCATTACTACAATTTTAACATCAGCAGCTATACTATGCACTGTGGGATTTCCCCCTACTGCACCCCACCTGCCTCCTTTTACAAGCTATCCTTTATTAGGTCTATCCACCATAATCTCTGAGGTGGATGTTTCTTCACCTAAAATCATAAGGATACTTTCTGTTCCGGTAGACTCTTGTCAAATATGAGTATTTGACAACAAAGACTTCTTTGTGTACACTATGCACACAATTTCACAAAACAATTGCAACTAGCTATTAGCTCTATTTTCTCCTTAGTTTTTTGTTGTTTGGTAGCGTTTTTTCCATTTCACTTCTAATACATTCTAGCAAACATCAGCTTAATCTGTTTCGTAGTGTAGGGAAAATGGTCAAATATGAATACACTCCAATTTCAGTGCATATCTGGAATGTAAAACTCCATAGAATTATAAAACAATTGGTCTTACTAATATGACTTCACAATAATGAGGCCTGTACATGTGATAAAACTATTAACAACCAAGACCAATGAAAAACCACATTTCATTCTGGGAACTAAAAAAAGTTGAGATTCTGAAATGTTTTTATGCTACTGAAGAATGGAAACTAGATCTTTCTTAACATTAAACAAATGCTTCCATATTTAAAAATGTTGAAAAGAAAAAATAATGTATTTTTGGCAAATTATTCAAATATCACCTTCCTGAAAAAAACAAATAACCAATTGTCTAAGCTTTTCCTTCTTCTTCATCTAAAATTTATCTCAGCCTCTTTCAATTCAGAGCAGTTTCTCTGTGTCTTGGTTTGAAAGACAGGCGTCTGTCAAAGTGAGGCAGAAACCCCCTTTGAAATGGGAAATGCAACCCCCTTCTCTCCGGATTATTATAACTTTGAAATTAAGGGGCTTTCAGGCAAGGATATGAGAAATAGGAATAACAGTTCTTTACT
>VZRR01013942.1:156067-283974 GCA_013398015.1 Oreocharis arfaki | reverse complement strand
GCCTGAAAAACCTCTGATTATATCCAGGTGGGAAATGTTCAGTTCCTCCTCCCAGGCGGAGCATCCCACAATGGGGTGGTGAGGCACTGATGGGCCCATTAACAGGAGATAGTCCAGAGCCCGTTATCTATGAGTCCTTTGGCAAGGCACAAATGCTCCCATTAACAGGAGATGGTCCGGAGGGAGGAGGCAAAGAAACACTGCCCCACCTGGTTTCACAGCTCATGAAGATGGTAATAGAATATACTGCAACCCAGGACACTCTGTCTCTTCATTACCAAATACTCCCCAAATGCACCAACAACTCTAGTTTTGAGACAATGGTTGTCTGGAACACATAAAAACCATGAATGTAGATGAGAGATATATGTTAAATCAGAGAGTTAAACTATGGGAGAAGGTGGCTTACAAAGGTTTCACACATTTTGTTGTTTGCTGACTTACCTCTGTTGTACATGAAAGTAAGTTACAAAACTAAGGATCTTCCAAAACTACAGTCTTTAACTAAGGGTCTTAGTGTATAAAAGACATGAAAATAAATATCGGAGAAAACTGAAAAAGATGGGCTACTTCCATACCTATGGAATTGCTCCATAATGGAAAACCATTATAAGCAGAAAATAGACTAAAAATCTTTCTAAATACTACAAAAGAAAGGGAGGGAAGCTTCTTAAATTATGTAACTTAAATCACAATACTTAGATGAGTTTAGCTACTATCTAGGCTAACTCAAAGTTAAATTACGTCCTATGCAAACAATAATATGCCATACACACTACCATGAAAGCCACGATTATTGCTAAGTTTTACTTACAGTGAGACGTCTTTAAGACAGGGAGACTCCTGCAGAATTGCAGACTTTACAGCTGCCTAGAAATTTTTCTGCAGACAAATCAGAAGTGCTTCCTCTTTCTCTCATAAGAACAGCTTTTCCTTCATAAAGTTAGTGTACACCACATTCCCAGCTGCTTTAGTAACATGTTTCATGTCAAGCTTCTGCCACCTTGACCTTCCCAGCTTTTCCCCCATCCTCATTATAAAAGTCTATAAAAAATGCCATGAATGTGCATACTAATGTATATATTCTTCACTCCTTCTTTTACTTTCCTTCCATTTACATACGAGGGAAGAAATTATTTGTTTATGCGTGGTGTTGTTTAGATTGGGTTTTAAAAATTCTCTTTGATCTTGTGTTCAAAACAGTCACAATCTATTCAGTATACCACTAGTAAATTTACATATGGTTGCAGGTATTACATAAATTAAGATATTGATTGTAAAACATCCAATTACTCATTGCAAGAAAGGCTTGCTCTCCTGTCACCCTGCCCAAGCACATAATTAAGGGGAAAGGATACAAATCTACCCTGAAGGTTCACCGCTCTGTGCCGTGATTCTATAAAGTCTCAGAACCTAACGAAGTCTGGGCTAGGTTGGTACTTGGAAACCCCCTACCCAACACAAATCCATCTGTCCCACAAAGCAGTGAATGGTGACTCAGTTCACAGCATGCATCTTACTGAGTCAATACTAACTTCTTAAGAAACATGTATGTGGTGAATGGTCAAAAGATTTTAAAATTTGAAGCATCCTACAGTCTTCCTGATAGAAGGTAGAAGTATTAAATAATTTTCCATATAGGAAAAAAAATCCCGTAATTGCTTTTCAAACACGGGCACTATATCCAACTTGAAGAAAACTACTAAAATATATATTTCTGTATTTTCAAATCAATGACTAAATGAGAGGCTGGAATGCGTGAAGTGCAGGGGTGTTTTCTGTTCTGCATTTTCTATGTAGACTGTCACCAAGTAGAAGTATTTCAGAAACTGATGATGTGACTCATATTTTTAAGATACTTCTCACAGCAATCCTTTCCATCTTATGGTCTGCAGAATGTGACAACATTTTTCTTTTCACAGATAAGGGTTCTACTTCACAGCTGTTCACTGACAGCTAGCATATTCTAGCATCATTTAATGCTGACTGATGGCAAAATATAGGAAAAGCGCACATTGCCAACATCAGAACACACATCCGAATTTACTTGTTTATCCTCATAGTAATCCTGAACATCAACCACTTTCAGCAGTCTTGGAAATCTGGGTCATTCAGACAATTGTAACTATCTTTCCAATTTTGCCCTATAACCCAACTCAGTGACGAAGCCTAGCCCATAGGAATACTTCTTTAATCTTTCTAGAATTTCCATATGAAAACAACAAGAGGCTAGAAAGGAGGTCAACAGAGGTCTGAGCTGCAGATGTCTCCTGACAGGCAGGTTTATATCAATTTACTGCTGAAGTTCACACAAAATCAATGCAGACTCCACTGCAGTCTGGGAACCAGAGAACTACTAGATCTTTCTCCCAAACTATGTTCGTTTCATGTGGGGACTCAATGTATTTGACAAGCACGAAGTTTTAGTGTACTTGGTTCCTGGAACACTCTTGGGATTTTCAGAAGAATGTGGACTCCATGAATGCTGCTGAAATACACGAGCACTCATATTCACCTGTCACCCTGAATTCCTCTTCCAAAACTCTGTCTAAAACTCCTTCTAACACTCACCATGAGAAATTAGTTCATTCTACTTAACAGAAATCTAAAGGTAATTAAGATTCAGGTACAACCTAAAATTATAACCATGGCTTTGATCATGCATGACATCACAGAAAAAATTTGTGTAAAGACTTTCCAGGATCAGAGAGTAAAAGACCCACAATATGAAAAAAAAAAAAAAATCCTTAAGAAATTAAGCCCAGACTCACAAAAAAATTTAGATATGTAAAGACAGACTAAGGTATGTAAACAGAAAATTTTAATTCTTAAGTGCAGCTGGTTCTCATGATTGGAAATAATTTCTACTACAGGCTTCTCTCACAAACACATTTCTTGAAAGGGTTTCAGTCTTCAAAAAAGTGGACATCTTAGCATCTCTTTCAAGTCTAAACCGTCAGCAAAAACCATAGTACATCAGGCTCTATAATAGCAACCAGTGCTTTGACTCAACAACAGTTCAGCTGTTAAGAACATTAGCCCAGGACGGGTAGATCTGGATTTCACTACATTTCTGCCTGAGGAGATTCCAACTAACACGTCCCCAGGCTGTAGGCTGGGATGACAGGATTCTCCACACCTTCTGTGGAAGTGGTACCATTCCTCACAAAATAATTAACAACTCATTGGGTGAAAGAAAGAGAGCACGAGCAAGCATAGCTTTTGAACTTAAAAGTCACGCTCAAGCTGTTGAACAATCTGTGCTCTGTATTAACCATATTGAGATGAAGTACACATTAAACAAAAAGCCTTTGGTGTAAGAGCTGGCATCCAGGTGTCTCTTCTGGGAGGAATTACACAGAACACCAAAAAGGGAAGTCTGCTCCAAGAACACTGTCATTTATTACTATAAAGTGTGTTGGTTCTACGCTTTCATATACTTCTTACTGCTTTTTGCTTCTCATAAAGACTCAGCCAACAGCACAGTAAATGGTAAGAACAAAATTTTCAATGAAAAAGCATTCGAACAGAACTTTTCCATCCTGTGCTTAGTTTCCATTAAAATTTTTCAGTAAGTAAAGGGGACTTATTGAAAAGAAAATAACAATAAAAAAAAGTTGAGCATACAAACAAATTCTCTTCTTAATGGCTGCTTGGTCATATTAAGAAAATAAAAAGTGTTGCCTTATTCTCTATTCAATAACGCAGAAAGTATTAGAAATGCTACAGTCAAATTTAGATTGGAATTAGAAGAACTGGTTTTTCCAATGGAAAACTGTAACTTCACTACTTGGGCTTTTACAACTTTGCAAGGCATCACATTATTACAACATAAAGAATTATATGCAATGACTAAATACAAGGATGTTAACAAAACGATTTTCAGAATTACAGTTATTTTGGGATGCAAGCATTCCTCTTTGGGGATTTCTGTTACTGTTGGAAACATACACATAACATACGTAGTGGGTTTGGTTTGGAAGCAGTTAATTTTCTTCATAGCAGCTTCCGTTGTGTTATGTTTGGATTTGTGAACAAAATAGTGTTTGTTGATAACACAAGTCATCACTTATCAGTGCTTACAAAGCTTAAACGTCTTTTCTGCTTCTCATCCCATCCCACCAGTGCATAGCCTGAGGGTGTACAAGGAGTTGGGAGGGGGCACAGCCAGAACAGCTGACATCTGTGGGAAGAGATGAGATGGGAGTTGAACTGCAGGCTGTGGGACATGCCTGCAGAAGCACATAGCAGCACAAAAGAGTACATAGCAGCACACAAAAGCTTGTCTGCCCCAGACCTCAGGGAGAGAAAGTGGCACATGGCAGAGCCCTGCAGAGAAGAGCCTGCCAGAAGCTAACAGACGAGTAGACAGTGTGTGATCATCCAACAAAAAGACATTTTAAAGTGTGCATTGCTGACATGGCAGTGTGTGATAAGTTGCTTAGTGAGAATTGACATATAAAAAGATGCTGCGTCTAAAAAAAGTGTATAAAACCAACTTGTTCCTTTGAATACAGGATTAAGATCCCCTACCAGTCTAAGTCCGTGTTTCAATCACCGACAGACACCGACCGACCCAAGGGATATCCCAGACCATACTGCTCAGCAATAAAAGCTGGTGGGAGCAAGTGAAGTGGCTCTGTGGGGTCTCAGTTGCCTACTGGGGCTAATCCACAACAACATATAATATAAATATTTACATGTACACATGTGTATATACATATGAATTGAATACTGTAGGTATTTCTAAGTTCATGTTCTATTGGCACTGTAAAAATGAAGCAGCTTTGCAGAGTCAGTAAAGGTGGATTAAATATAATTTGAAGATACCATATTAGATTGTAGAAGGTAGAGTGCACTGCATCAGAGTTGATTTTTTTAATATGTAATGACAAAGCTGTTGTCATCAGGCCTGACCTTTAATCCTAATATTTTATTCAGCAATAATTCATAAGACATTCTGACTGTTACGACAATGTTAAAGAATTAAACAGTCATGGCAGCGTACAGGCTCTTCACAGTTTCTGCATTCACAATGCATTTCTCAAAAGCTTTTCATCCTTTGATTTGAAACCAGTACTTTGATTCAATCAGTAATTCCACAATTACAGGTACCTTACTAAAGTGTTCAGTTCCACAGCTGATGATAGGAATCAAAGAGACTTCACATTACAGGATCAGAAGTTCACATAAAACAGGAAAAGAAAAAACCTTGGCTACTGTCAACAGCAAGATTCCTGTGCTATAGCAAAATAGTAGGAGGTAAGTCTAATATACCTCAGATTCTGCAGATATGGTCTTGTAATCACTGCACTCTCAATAGGTAGGCAAGCCTTAAACCCAGATTATGCCTACAACTGTAAAGGCAGGGGCTGGGCTCCTGTTTACATGAACATAAGAACACTTAATGTGAGACTACATAAAGAGCAGTAGTCAAAACCATCCTCAGTTCTTTAAAGAATTAACAGTAAAAGAGTTAAAACTAGCAAAGAGTGCTCCATGCTGCACCTCATTCTTGGGAGATGAGGTTGTAAGGTTAGGGTTTTCTTCCTGGAAGAAGGCTACATGTATCTTGAATCAATTAGTTCAAGGGCAAATGAGGAAAAAAATAAATCCAACTGGCTTCAGAGAGCAGCTTACGTATATTCCAAAACAGAAGAGAAGCTCCAGGAACTTCCACTGATTAGAACACAATAAGTTATCAGTCGGTAGGACCAGTGCCTGGTCACCCTGTGAAGGAACTTGGAATTGAACCATACTGAACAAGTTCTCAATAGTGGTAGTCTTCAAAGGAAACATTACAAAAGAAGGTATGAAGGAGTGATCAACCCTGAACATCTATGACCTCAACTACCACATTATTTACTGCATGTTTTTTATCCAGCCAGAGTTTTGTCATCACATATTAATTGAACAGAATTTAGATGAGAGAGAAAAATCCTTGGAAGGAAAAAGAAATGTGATTCCTAAATATTCTGAAGAGGAGTAGCAGTACTTTTTATCTCCCTCCTTATACTGTAATTTACCCAAGTCTGTAAACAGTCTACCTATCATCTACAACCAGCTACGTCAAAGAGTAACAAAACTTCTATTTGTTAAACAAGACCACATTTGACAAGCCACAAGTCATACAGATGCCACTATGGAGAGAAGCTTTTATAAACGTATCACACAAGTAGGCACCCCAATTCTAATAATTCCAAGACACATTTTAGAGAAATGTATTGAAGGTGTTGGTTGCTTGTTTTGTGTTAAACTTAGTGGCGGAGAACAATGACTGAAGTTAACTCATTTGTTCAGTATCTACATGGAGTCACAGGAGATTAAAGACTTCAAAGGCCTCTTCTTTTTAATGATAAAATTCTAGCCATTCTTTACCTCTTGGTTTTATCTTCAATAAAAAACTTCATTCTAAGAATGGGTCCTTTCTTGGCTGCTCCCCTCCAAAAGAGAAAAAAACCCACAGTGCCATAATGAATAGACAGACAGAAAATAGGCTTTCACAAGCATTAATTCTAATCCGAAGAAATGAAACAGATTAGTTTTCAATCTTGAATACCTATTCAAGATGTAGTTCAACGATGATACAACAATCAAGGATGTAAATTCCTTTTGTTTCAAACTCTGCGGTTCAGCTATAAGTGCCTTACCAAGCTGTAGTCTAAAACCAGCAATTAGTAATCAAGCAAGTATCAGAGAGATTAAGACAGATTCTAACGACTTTGCTGATCTATCTTCAGTTCTGCATACCACTTCAATCAAGGCTACGTTAATAATGAAAACAGGACACTGAACACCATATTGACTTGCTCAGCATTTATAACCATAAGAACCTCATTTTTATCAATAAATTTAACAGTTACTCAGAAGTAACAGTTCTAGTTACATAAAAAATATTATGTTCATTTTTCTTCTGGAATCAAAAGCATGCTTAGAGTTATTTTAGAGTTAAAATATCTCAATTGATACTCCTATGACTTGCTAAAAAGTCAAGAGACAATTTACTGTTTGCCCACAAATGACTCAACTTTAAAAGGTAGAGAAAGTAAGACTATTTTTGTCCAGGAGAGGTCCAGTATCTTACTGAAAATTGTACAGGAATTATTAGGTCCAGGAGAGTGCCTAACAATTGATTTTATTAAGCTTTTAATTCCTAGTGAGCTGCAAAATTTTACCATAAACAAATATATGTGTAAACATTATTTCATGGCTTAGAATGTTCTTTGATGGCCCATATTTCAAAATACTACTTCTAGTTCATTTAAAACCTTTAAGAACCACAAAACCTATTTACATAGAAGAATATTAAATAGCTAGGATTCTTTTATTTTCGAAAATAGTTTATGTAAAATGATTAGAAGCATAAGAAAACCATAACAGCATATAATTTTTAATCTACATTAAATAATAAAAAAACCAAGAGTGAACAAAAACAGTGTTCAAGCTTTGCTTCCTAACCTCACCCTAAAGGACTATATTTAACAGTTAGAGCATCACAACTAAAACTGCCATGCAAGAATACTGGCTTGACATACAGAAAACCAGATTTCTTTCACGCATATACAAACATTTTGCTTCTGACATAAATGTCTCTCACATTCACAGTATAAAGACTCTTCCAGCAGTGTCTTCTGGTGCTGGATGCTCAAGATGAAGGAAAAAGTTTCATGTATGCTCAAGTGTGCCTTACTTTCTTCATCACTACAGTACTGAGCAATGGAAAAGGATAGAGACCTGTGGAGATTACAGAGATAAGATCCCTGAAAGTACTGCCTCTTGCCAAATAAAGCATTTTCTGTGCTCTACACACTGGGCTTGGAATCAATAACTGAGTTTGAAAAAGGTGAGTGCTTAATGCAAATTTCAGTAAAGTATACTAGAAGTTTTGCCTCAAGAAGCACCTTTCGATATTTCTATGAGGAAATGAAGTGTTTTCCAAATACGAGATATATACACAATCCCCAAGAAAATTGTATCAACTGTCAGTGCTCATGACTCTAACCTTAACTACAGGTGAAATCTTGATGCAATTGAAAAACATCTTAGTCACTGAATTGATATATTTATCCTTCAGTCTGTATCCAGACCCACAAATAATCTTGTGGAAACTTGAAGTGGGACAGTCTACGCAGCACAAATATCCTATGGACAACTAAGCTTTTAAGTTCAGTTTGTCCTTGATTTGAATGTGGTTTATAGGAAAGACTAGCCAATGAATCATCTGACTTAACTGAAAATCAGCTTAATTTTCTAAACACTTGGGACATGTTCTAAGGATGACCTTATGCTTCCAAAACATAATATGATAAAGTCCAGACACAAGTATGTTTTTTCTCCTATCCTCTGGGCTGGTGTGATTACCATAAAAAAAGACCTCCTATTCCCACTGACAACAGAATAGAAGTTGTTAACCAGTAAATCCACAAAGTTTCAAGGAAAATCCAAATAAGTAGAAGTTTACTGAAGTTGAAGGAGGGGGGTAGGGGTAGTGAGGAGGAGACAGAAGGAAAACTTCTGGTTTTGAACTGGAACTATTTTAAGAGGCAGATCAACTCTTTCAAGCCAATGAATAGTTACAGACACCTAGAATTTGGAATTTAAATTTTCATTTAAATTTCATTATGGAACAGGAAAATGGCATCGCATGTGCTGAACAATAAATCTAAGTTTTGCTGTGTACTTTAATTAGCAATATAAATCATAATAAATTAATCAAGCAGGATAGGTTCTGCTGTTTATGCCAATTATCCAACCAGCATTAAGACCAAGATTAATTAGGTTAGCTCTAAACATACATTATTCTAGTAGTTCAAGGCTGAATCTGAAAAAGAAGATCTGAAATTATGAAAACAAATGTATGAGGTCCATCCAACAAATGTATGGTTGGTCCCATCCAACCCGGCTAGTGCTATTGAGATATTTTTAGTGAATTTTCATCTGATTTTATTGAGAAACAGAAGTATAGAACAGTAAACAACTGGTATTGATACAGACCATAAGACAATGAACACACAGGCCCATGAACTACCAGGGGCTGAACATGCCCTGGTCTCCCAAGCATTCCCATTTCTGCCACCCAGTGCATACGCTCACTTGGTGTGATACAGCTGTACAGGGCCCCGGTGAGAGCAGGATTCTGTCTGTTTCTGACCCTGGACCCAAGCATGCCGCTCAAGAGAAATTTAAAATTAATTACTGAGTGAAGGAATTCCCAATTACCAAATGTGGTCTACTGAGAACTTCTTCAATCCAGCCCAATACCTCAATTATCCCTCTAAACCTTACCACACTCTTTGCCTGTCCAAGGTGATATTTAATTAAATCCTTCTTCTGGCTCTGCTTGGTGTACGAGACATTGTACACAGTCAAGATTTACACTTAATCCAAAATGCTTGGGCACTGAACCCAGGAAGTCTGGGTACATTAAAGACCAAAACCTCTGCTATAATCAGCAGAAAGCTACTGCACAAGATGTATGCCAGTTGTCAGTTATCTGACTACTCAGAAAACAAACCCCTTTGTACCTTACAGAAAAAAAAAAAACCAGACTTGAGAAAATGCTTAGCTGTTCTGGCATGCTTTTATAATTTTCAACTAAAGCAGCCATTTACTCAGCAAACTAAAAACAGGGATGTCCAAACAGACGGAGTAAATTTTACATAGGCTTACCCAAGCATGGCACGTACTAGAATATTTCCAGCCAAAGCAATATTTACCTCTTCTCGTTTTTTCTGGACCCATTCCTTGTGTTTCTCTACAGCTATCCTTTTTCTTCTTTCACATTCTTGATTTTGCTTCATTTTCTCAAGCTGTATATTCATTTCCTAATTAAAGAAAAAGTATACATCTCAAATCCGTGGTGACAGTTTACAGCAATACTGGAAATAGTGCTGCAGTTAAAACAATGTAAGCGTTAGATTTTGGTATTTTTCCTTCATTAAGATTTTGGAGAAGATGAATGATAGTCAACACAGAAATACTATGAAATACAGTCAATGGAAATGTATAATTTTTAGGATATTAACTGGAAATACATATTTTAATTAGGCTTTGGAAGCAATTAAGTGTATCAAATCACTTCTCAGTGTATTGAAATGCCTTTTTAATTTCCAGCAGTACTTTCCTACAATATTTAAAATCTACATTGTGTACTGCTCTGCACTGTGGAAGGTATCAAAGGCTAAGTGAAGTATTACTCACCTGTGATTTTTAGTACCGGAACTACTAGAACTTTAGGGCTTAACCCAAGACTTACTAAAGCCAAAATTATTGCAGATTCTAGCAAACTTTGAAACAGAAGTTTTATTTTGAAGTGAAGAAATTCTAAAGTATCTTTATGTGACATACAGTATATATATATATGCAATCACTTGCATCCCTCCAGTGAAGTTAATAAAGAAAAAACATAACTAAGGAGACAATTTGAGATGTCTAGCTTCTCCAACAGTAGAATTAACAAAAAGTCCTAATTCTCAATGAAAATTCATACCTTCAAACTCAGACAGATGGAATTATTTCCATGAAACTGATTTTATGGTCCCTGAACTGCAGTCAGTTTCAGAGAGAACCCCCTTTTCTTATGACATTGAATTTCAGTTTAGTAGGACATCAAGAGAAGCTTACAGAAAGCTCAAACACCCACAATACAGACATAGTTTGAAAATTGTTCAGCAATAGTTGTTGCTGTATTGAGGCAAAGTTACAGCAAATAACACCTCCTTTGAGTTCCAAGACACCCGTACTGCAGGTATCCTGGTTTCTGTAAAAGCTGATGGCACTGCAAGCACCTTAGAAAATACAACCTAATTCCACTCCAAATGTTTATCCACATTTCTGACATTCAGGGCAGACTTGGTGCTAATGTCATCAAAAGATCTGGGACTTCACAGCTGTTTCTCAAGATATCAGTTTAGAATACTTTTAATATGTAAATGTAGTAATATTTTTTAATATAAATATCACATATTTCATTCTCTTCTGGCATCTTACAGAAGTGATGATTGTATTTTCCCCCCAAATATAAGCTTTTCACTCTGCCTTGCTGCAGTTTGACATCTAATGTTTTCAAAATCTTATGAACTAAAAATATTTACCTATATGACTATTTTCTACATGGCATTAAGTAATGCTTGTCCTATGACTGTTCTTAATACTTAGTTGAGAGACATCTGCTAGCTTACATTTACATTACCAATCCAGAATATAAATGGGAAGTCATGAAACGTTTGGTGGATATTAACAGATCAAAGCATATTCCTCAAGTTTAACAAACTACTTTGCTGTACTGCTGACCTTTAAAATACTGTTCCTGAACCTTCCAGTGGTCGGTGTTTTATAAACAACGTGAGGTAGCCCACATAAAACAACTGTATGCTATATTCACTTTAGAGATAATCACAGAAAGCCTAGGAAAACATTCAAGGTCAAATAGTTAATCAGTAACTAAAGTGAGAAATTATCTAATTTTGATGTGATTGTTCTAATCACTACCCAATACTTCCCATTTGATTTTCAACAACACTATCATTTAATCAACTGCAACTACAAACAGAGTAATCAAGAAAAGATAGCGTGCTCTCACTTAATTGTGTCTCAGCCCTGGTTCTCAAGAACTGTTCATCTGCAAGGGGGCAAAAGATAGAAGGAGGGAAAAAAATGCTGTTACAGGGATTCCTATCCTGGGAAAGGATACCAAACAGTTGTAAAATTACATGCTAAGTGGGTAACACCACTGTGCCTCAAAACTAACCAAGTAGCCTGGCATACTTACAATCAGCACACATCCCATTTTCTTCTACAACCTACATGCAGGCGTACATACCCATGATGAAAATCAAAATAGTAATTATATAAACGTTTTAATCTTCTAAAATTGAACCGTTACCTGGCAGTTGGATAAACAAAATATTATACAGCACCAGTTCAATGAAGCATAAGGTTTTGCAAAAGAGAACGCAAATAACATGAATCACGCCAGCACTGACAAACACAAACACTAAGGAGGCCTAAGACACTAAAAAAATAAGGAAAAAACAACTACTCGTGTTTCTACAACCAAAGGAAAAGAAAATCCTGTTTGCTATCTTCTATTAGACTTAGAATCAAGCCAATTGGAAGTAACCACCTCTGCAGCTCTAGCTTGTAAGCGGGCACGCAGTTCCTTCTCTTTGCCAATGAACCATTCTTCCCATGGTGAAAGGTTATCTTTCAAAAGTGACACTTTTCTCCCTCCTGTTATTTCAGAACGTTCAGCCTTCCTGAATTAAAAACAAGAAACATAAGAAAATACTATCTATAATGTATTTGCTTGAAAACTTAAGCAGTGTTACTGTCTTGAAAAAGTACTTTTCTTTTACGGCATAATGTGACAACAATGACATAATTTTTCTACTTGCTTAGTAATCTCCCTAATGGATAAATGGCATTTATAATGCATCTCTGACCATCCCCCTTACATTCTACATTTTACTTACTAAATTCTAGCTTGTTAGTGATTCTAAGCTGTGGAATAGGTTCAAACATTACCTTTTAGGAACTAAACAAAAAGAATATCAGTAACATCAAAGTGTCACTTTCCTTCTCACATATGGAAGCCAAGGAAAAACAGAGATTTAACACTAACATCCTATCCTTGGTCAAAAGAAGCTCCACTTATCAAGTGGTCTTTAACAAAAGCAAAGCAAAAGCTACAATGCATTTGTTTGGTCAAGTCGTATACGCGTGGATTCATGGTATCAAGCAACCTCAGCATTAAGAATCCATTCATTAAGAATCCATCCATTCAATCCAATAAAGTTTTCCACCTTAAAACACTTCCACAGGAAATGTGCTTAAGAAATACATCTAGCATACAATACTTGACAGTATTATACAAGGTTCTATTAGACATTTAATACTGTATCTTACATAAGTCACTCACAACTTCTTTACTCATTAATAATGCAGCAATCCTAGCCCCAGGTCAGAAATATGTTTTATAATGTTCTATACATGTACTATTTCATAAGTAACACAGTATATTAGGGTCCAAGTCAGCAAAATTTGAAAACATGCCAAGAGATTTGTTTAAAAGATTTCTTCTATCTGCCACAGAAATTTTTCTTGAGAACAAAGCAGTGAAACTAGACTTCACTTCAGTATTTCATATGGATGTACAGACTCTGGAAATACCTACCTACATACGTACTTCACTACAGTGAAGAATTCTGTTTGCTGAATCTATGCTACAGAAGAAGCATCCAACAAGCATATTACGCTACTGCTCCAGAAACCAATCTTTTAAATAGAAGATATCTGGGGTTTATTAATATAAAAGTACAACATACTTACAGGACACAGAAATACTCTGATACTCTATTGCAAAACATTTTCTGTCCCAGTCATCTTTAGAATACATTTCTGTGGTAGAAAGCATCTGGGGACAATGTTAGGGAGTTTTGTCCTACTCTTCTCTGTTGTTTTACCCACATGTGTTTGCACTAACAGGACCGTTTGCTGGTCAGGGGAACTGATTTACACCGAAACCTACCCGGAACAGGTTTATTTCCCCAGACAAACCAACCCACTTTTACAGTGTGCTGCAACAGACATGCCGAATAACACAACTGGCAGGGACACCCTGACACAGAGACAATGCAAGGATAGAAGCAGACAGACCACACACTCACAAGCCCAGCATAGTCCAACACATTCTGCTGCACCCTAGGGCTTTTATGCTACAGGATTAATAAAGACCAAAAATTTAACAGAGACAGCTTTTAAACACATACATATAATAAGAGATGCCACTTAAGAATGCCTAATAACACATTTTGTAAGGAATTAAGTCTCTGAAAGTTTATTAAAGGATAAAAGTATTATACATTCACATTCAGGAAAAAACTCCGTAACTTTGCACAGACTTGACATTTTGGGCAGGGATACTTCCTCAATACATTCCTCTGCTTCGCATGATTTGCATTATGGCACCTAGTACTGGAACGCGGCTGACAAATTTAACCAACCTTAGAAAAAGTACTAGGAGAACAAATAAATTAAGAAAAATGATATTTACTATGTCTTTTCTTGTATCAGTACTCATGAAATTCAAGCTGTCAACTTCTCAAAAAAGTTATTCACAGTAATAGATTAAAAACTTACTGTAGATGAGTAAGAAATAACAGAAAATGAAGCTTAGAGGAAAACACAAGCTCAGTATTAAGACCTGTTAGGAGAAATACTTCTCCAATACTGTGCCTAAAGCTCTCAGATTGCACCAGAACCCAGCCTTTCTTCGTGTGCATCGCAGCCACCAGTCACACTCTCCCTGGCACACCAACCATGTATTTTGAACCACACAGACCTTGATTTTCGCAGGACCATTTTCTGAAATTCTAGCTCGTTCACAGTAATGAACTTCTTCAAAATAATTAATATAACAGAATTCTTAAAATACCGCATTCTCAAGTGCACATTTATTTCTAAGTATCTTAAATCAAACTAGACACATCTGGCATAAGACCTGAAGTCTGACTAATAAAAAACAGTGATTATCAATTGCCATATAGTCACTGAGGTCACACCACCAAACATAATACTGATCCACAACGAAAATATGAAAATGCCTCACCCATTTCACAAGGCCTTGTTTTTACCCCTTCTCTTTCGCAAACATTGCATTTCCCACATTGAGTATCTGCCTCCAGCTAATTTCTGTGTAGTTTTAAGAGGACAACAACAAAAAGATTCAGAGTGTATGTGTATGTGGGGGTCTATATAAGAAGTGGTTTTTATTACTATACTTCTGAGATCTTGGCAGCTATACACAGAAGCTGCTATATGAACATTTGGTAGACACTTAGCACAACACAGCAGCGGCATTACTTAGAAGCAGTGTCTGCATGAGCGAAGCATGTATTTTGCCCACAGTTTAGTAAGACTGCCAACTCGGGCCCTAAAAGAGGCTGTCTTCAACTGCATCTTACTGCTGCCAGAGCATACCGCAGCAACAGGCCCAAGAGTTGGGAGCTGTTTCAAATTGCCTCTCAAGCTGCAAAGACATGTTGTAGCTTAAACAAATTGCAACAGAACTTCACAGTGCATGAGCAAAATTGCTTATTGGGAAGAAGTATGTGAAAAGATAGCAGAAAAACTGAAAGAGAAGGGACCATAAACTGACTGAACTCTTCACTCTGAAGCTTCTGATTACACTTGAACACTCTTTTCCTTGAACTTTTAGCACCTTTTTCAAGAAATGCTTTTGAGTAATATTCAGTGTGATCCATATTCCTTCACTGCTCTCCATGGAAATTTGAGAACCGTGCTGGAAACCTGCACCGTGAAGCTCTGCTGTCCTTCCTTTACTCCACCAGCACTTTTAGCTCAGTTCAGCCTTGCTAGTTACATTCACCACCAGTTAATGCACAACTCTGTGAAGTTTCCATCACAAAGTGGTATTCCAGAATAGGATAGGTACTCCCTGCTCTTCCCCCTTCTGTTTTAAAGAGAAGAATAAGAATTATTTATTCTCCTGTCAAGCCGGCGAGATCCCAAGTAAAAAGAAGGCATATTATGTTTGCATATAATTAAAATGGAATAAGATTAAGCCACAGGAGCAGGAGCTGTGCAATGCATACATACAAAACTGACTCTGGACACAGCTATACATACACTACGCAAGACAGCCCTTTAGTCTGCAACCACTTTTAAATTAAGGCAGGAAAGACTGTAGCTTTTTTATCAGGCTCAGGCTTAAAGACAATTTATGAGCCCATAAGAATACTCAGCTAAAAAGACTTTCCAAGACAAAAAAACCCACAAAAAACAACAACAAAACCCCAAAAAACAAAAACGAAAAAAAACCAAACAAAGTGCCTAAAGCACTTATCTATGCAAACAAGCCTATACTTATGGAAAATAATGTTCTGTCCCCAAGGTCTCCAGCGGAGGGAAGCGAGTGCAGGGCCCGGCTGGTCACGAAAGGGCAGCCCCGAGCTCCCTGCTCGAGCCCGCAGGGGTTACCTATCGCCTGCCGGGCTCCGGGAGGCCGCCACCCGCTCCTCCTCCTCACAGCCCGGGGAGCTGGAGCGAGACGCGAGGGAGAGCGGGGAGCCTCTGGAGGGGCTGAGGGAGTCCTCGCCCTCAGAGGTCGGCGGGCTGAGGACAGTAGACCCATCATTCCTGGTGCTGCCGCGGCGCCGGGCGCCACTACTCATGGCGGAAGACACCAGCAGGAGGCGGCGGCGGTTACCGGCAGGGGCGGTCCGGCCCGAGCTCCCGACGGCCCCCGCGGCCCCAGCAACCGCGCCTCTCATGGCCACCCACCCTCGCGTCCCTGCCCGCCTGACCCCGCCCCGCCACACTTCCGCCCCACCCCGACGCGTCGGGTGCCCGCTCGGCCCTGCAGCGTCTGGTGCGGCCACGGCCGAGGCAGTTCTTGGGAAAAGACGCCGGGAAAAGACGGGGTCAGAACCGGCGGCCCCTAATACGCTGTTGACCACTGAGTCGAGTCCTCCCAGCGCATGGGATATGACAGAGGCACCCCGGCCCAGGAGAGGCAGCAGGCCCTGGGCTACCTGCCTGGCCCTCAGCATCTCCAGGGCGATCACTGGCATGCGTACGCTAATCTGTAGGAACTCTTCACAGTTGTTCTTTCTTACTTAACGTTTTTGCACACGTACTAGTCCAATAAACAGGAACTAGTAACCTCATCTGCAGGTGACAATCCCAAAACATCAGAAGACGGCATCTTAACATTTTCGAACAGCTAAGTCAAAATTTGTAATCCATACCTGCATTAAAATGCAAAATCCCATTTCAGTCCTCACAATTACTATCTTGTTTCTGATTCAAAGTTCTAAAGACTTGGTTTTCATACACCTCTGATAGGCAAACGATGTCCTTTGCCTTCTCTATCAGTTCTCCACTGAGTCTACAAGTATCTGTAACAAACAGGTCAGATTTTATATATATATTCCTATACTTGTTCACCACTACATTCTTTGTCAGTCTTCTATTTGGGTTCCAAATCCCAGGAACACAGTCCCTCTTCATTGCTCATGCTGGGCCACCCTGCCCCCCCCTTTTTAGCCAAATCTTAAGCAGGATCAGCAACAAAAGCTTACCAAAGCTTTTCATTACCTTCAAATTTCATAAACCAAGGAGGTGACTGCTGATCAGCAGTTGGTAAATTTTAATAAAACTTTGAGTCATTTTGCTGTGGCTGACTAAGGAGAAGCATTACTGATATTAACATGAGATACAGAAGTTTTTAAAACTATTGTAAATTTGACTGCTATATTAATTGTTCTTGCCAGGATTCTTCAGGTTAAGTGAGTTTAACAAGAAATACATTTTTAATTGGATAGGCAAGTTGAAAAATAAGAAATAGTATTAAAAGTGCTTTGTCTAAATCAAGAAAGTCAGTTGTGACATCTGAGGAAATTGACTTGCCATAAAAATTTAATTTCAGTAGCTCACTGATACAAAAAGGTCATCCGATCTATACAATCATTATGTACCCCTAGACACCACCAAAAATGCGTGCCATGAGGCAGGAGACATCTCAATGCCATCATTAACAGTCCTAAAAGATGCCTCAAATGATCATATTTGAAAATTTTAAGATGGGATGTTTGGTGCTTGGGCTGCAGACAGGCACCCGAATCCATAATTTCTCTGCCAGACAGGCTTCATCTCTCCTATCTCTCAGGAGCACATACTTCTCCCTCCCTCTTGCTCACTGAGCCCTTCACTGACCCACAAAACCTTACTAAAGTGGTAGAAAAATACTTGGCCGAACAACTTGTGGTCTGAGCAAGCTAAAGTTCAGGGATGTATCAGACAACTGCTGAGGCCAAAATCAGGCAAGCGACAAGAATACACAGCTACAAACTGAGAGGGAGAGGCAGAGATGAGGTGTAAGGGATTTGGGATTTCCCCCTTTCAGTCGTGGAGCTTCTGCAATTAGCTTACTATTTCACAAGAAACTGCAGTTTTGACAGGTTGGAGAAATGACATTATGGTTCCTGTAAGAAAAAAAACAAACGTTATTGCATCACTGATCACCAGATGATCACACAGGACTGTTTTCCAGCAAGCTGAAAAACACAAAAAAAGGCCTGAATACATCTCTCATCTAGGCATTCCCAGAATATTGACTACATCACTATACACCAAATTGATGCTCATGATGCTAAAATAGCTCCAGCCACCGGTGGTAGATTGTTGAGCTGATTATCATAAAAGAAAGAATCAAGTAAAACTAGCCATAGTATCTAGCAAAAAAACTACAGCCGTTGAAATAATTTGATGATTCAAGTATTGAAGACAACAGAATATTTCATGCCAAGTAAAGTTACAACAAGAAGAAAACTTAAAATTGGTCTGAATTCTTAGTTACACAATCCAGTGCCTCAGCTTTGCTCAACACAAACCACCTATGGTTTTACAGGAACTTTTGTATATCTGCTGCATGCAGCTAAGACATAAAAGCAGAATAAAAGTTGTTCACTCCATGGCTACACAAGCACTGTGAGCAAAGCTCCATGTCATGGCAAGCAGGAAAACTTCAAGTATTTTAACAGACTGCAGACCAAGGTAATTTCAAAACATCTTAGGAAGGCTTGAAAACCTTCCCTGACCTTAAAGGCCATCTCATAGTGAAGACTGGCAACAGTCATCAATGAACAGAAAAAATGAAAAGCCCCATGTTGTCTCAGTAAATTGACAAATTCTGGAACTCACTGCACTGGGCATCTCTCACTTCTAATGGAGGCCTACATCACCTGGGATGGCCAGAAACTATGAAATAGATGTCTCAAGGCAAGGTAGCGGCAATCTTGCCAATCACAAAAACATCTGAGCTTGTCTATTCCCTCCCTATCCTATTATACATAATACGAGAATTTCTCAGGATTCAGGAGCAGATCTTGGGCAAATAGCTTATATTAACAAACCTTAGCATTGGGACAAGCTAGTAGAGTTTATGCATCAAGACTGCCTGTAGAGAGGGTGGCAAAAGCCAGTTCACCCTTTGGGAAATTAAAGCATTGCTGCTGGAATGGCAGAAGCATTCCAACTTTGAAGAGATGTGAAAACATAAAATAACATTGTAATTATTCCTCTTACCATTCTGCCCAACTTGTCAAGCCAGCTCCACAGCCACTGTGCTCTAGTTAACACAGGAAAGGTATGAGCCCAAATAATGTAATTTTGTAAAGAAACATTTAAACAACAATCCTGCAGGTTCAGGTACACAATTCCTATGGCCACAAAAAGATCAACAAACAGATAAATTACATGCTGCAAGGACGGCAAAACCTTAATTCTGTGAACTGAATGCCAGAAGCAGCTGCCCTGGCAAAAATTACATGCCAACACTGCTAAAACCCATAGGAAAATCAAACTGCTACAATGAAGCACAGAAGTTGCCGCAAACAACTGAATGTAGTGAATAAATATATACACACACACCTATGGCTGGTATCAGTGTGAAAAATCATCCTAATTTCTCACTAAAGAAACTACAAAAACTACATTCAGTCTTTCAGTGCTAGCTCACTGTCATAGACTATAGAATAAAAACCTAAGAGCTACCTAGCAACAAGGAGTAAAATTCAGTAAAAACAATATGATGTGTTCACAGACCTATACTGTCTGTCTGTTTGGTCATGCCAATCAGTTTGTCTGAACAACCAAATGCTCCTGACAAATTTCTCACAAGTATTCCCTAAATGCCACTTCTCATTTCAACCTGATGAATACTAGCCAGATTTAATGAAAAGAATTAGATCAGACTGCTTGCAGATGTCATGTCTAATTCCCCAACAGACATTAAGGAACAAAGAAGCATAAAAATAATCCTGTGGTAAAAATAATTACTGAATTTAGGAAGAAACAGAGGCTTAGGCATGATGCTTTAAGCTTGAAGAAAAGACTATTTTACTCACAACCTTGAAAAAAGTAGAAAATTTGAACCAAATATAGTGTAATTCAAGTTTTCTTAAGTCTTCTTAAGTCTTCAGATTTTCCAGCATAAGGAAAAACTGTGGCAGGCATGGGACCAAGAGAGAAAGCTACTTGGCTCACACTCCATGTCAGAGCTCAGCGAACACTGCCTATACTTGTCTACTGGCTATTTTTGGGCCTCAGTGTGTAGTTCTGCATGATTAGAGGCTGTGAAACCTGAGAGGTCTTGGATTGCCTCACTTTCCTTCACGGTATGATGTATTCTCATCGTTGCAGTATACTGTATATACTACTAGTCCAAGCCCAGATTCTGCTGACTGCAGATGTGGAACCATCTGCTTTAAAGGGATAGGGCCTTGAGATGAGAATTTCTCTTGTCTGGGGAAATGTGCAAGAACTCTATGTAACATATTTATTTTAAAATCACATCTTTGTGAATTGCTAGCAGGATTCCCACTCAACCCAGCCGTTTTATGTTAGTTAGGGATCACAGCCCTCCTGCTTTTGAACAGCCTTCACTTCTTCAGCTAGTTTATAGTTCTGCATAAAGTCTTTCTCTCTTTTAAAACATCAGTTAGTAACAGATTTACTTGCTCATTTTTGGGATGGAATTTTCAGAAAATGGGTTATGCTTTTGTTACTGGAAACCAGTGAGACGCTTCATATTTTCTTACCCTCAAATCAAAATTAGTTCCCTATAGCAAACACCACAGTGACCACTAACTAGTATTTCTTATGTACAACCTAAACAACGTTATTTTATATTGGTGTAGTGCCGTAAGTGCAACATATGAAATATGTCCATCCACCCTCCAAGTTCATACAGTATATAGCAGTAGAGAAAACACTATTGCAATTTGTGATTTATTATCCCATTTCAGATTTCATTTCCTTATTTATTGAATCATCTTCAACTGAAATCTAGTGCTAAACCAGACTCTACAGTACAATATGTAAAAGGTAATATTGAAAAAAAAGCTCCTGCTAAAAAAATAAACTTATGTTAACAGTAAATCAAAAGCATTTATATAATTAAAAATTATTGAGAGTACATATGAAACAAACTCTGTATTGTGCTTTTAATTAAAAATGTTACCCTGTAAATTGAAACTGAAGGCTTAAAAACAGTAATCAAAGTGAAGACAATTACTGAAATATATTTGTGTAACTTTGAGATTTCTGAGTAAATTTATAAATAAATGGGAAATTCTACTGGAAAGAAATGAAAAAACGCAAAAGGCATCTAGATAAAAAAGTTGCAAAGCAGATGCATTATTTTTATAAGAGAATGAAAAGGCTCAATTTCAAATGAAGAGCTCTCACCAGCATATTGCCACAGAGTAGGCTAATAGCCATCTGTAAGAAATTACTCTTAATGAGGGAAAGATAGGGAATGCCTTTGGCAATTTTGTGACCATCTCCTTGCAAAAAGGTGCTTCCTCACTACAGCAGAAGATAAGGAAGAAAAACAACAACAAAATGCTCTCCTCCTTGCCCTATGTTTTTCATTTAAAGTCAACAGCAAAGCCTTTTTAGCTAACTACTAAATCCAAGCACTGGAGCTCAGTATGACAGTTGAGGAGAGGTCTAGAGGCAAGATATGTGACATTGCAACTATAAGAACAGTTTCAGCTAGTTTTAGACTCTAGATAATTGCATGAATTATTTTCTGCGGGCACCCCAGAAGGGTGTAACTTGTGGTTTCACTTGTTTCAGACTCAGCAAAATTAGGAGCTTTACCTGGCTGAAGAGACTGCTGAGGTGACAGCTCAGAAAGCCACTGGTACATATGTAACAAAAATCCCACATGTTGCTAACACAAAGAAGCTTTAAGGCAAGTTGTCCCCATGTATTTGACATTGCTTTTGGAGTGGGAGCAAATTCTCAGAGGATGTGAACATCTGAACATTCTACTGTGCCCTGGCCTGAGATCTGCTTGACCAGCAAAGACACAACGAAAGCTGGCATTAGGTACCTGGCGGCTGATTTTGTCTGGATTCTTCTTAGGTGATCGTCCATGGGTGTCATGCACATGGTCATGTTGAGAGAGGAAGGATTTGCAGCACTGCTTCTTAATAGGCTGGTTTCAGTTGCTGCTGCTTTTATTCTTTCCCCTCTACCAGCAGCAAGACAGAACCAGTGTGTGCTGGAAGACACTGGGCTGACTGCATTAAAGAGTTAATTGCTAGTATAACTGAATTTCAAAAACACACTGAGATACAGTGAAATACTAGAGCTTCAAATGGATCACATCTGACCTTTTCAACAGCACTGCAGTGAAGACTCACTTGTAAAACAGAGGAAATAAATCTGTACTCAAGAACATTGAAAATACCACAGGCTTTCTGGAAGCTTCATGGTTGGATTTCTTTCCCTACTGATTATAAATGGCAGCTGACATTTACAGTTCTTTTTGAGAAGCATTCTTATTATCTTTGACAAGTTGGCCAACAGAGGGAATGTGGGAAAAGCTGTGACTCTTACACAACAATGGCTTAAAAAAACCCCACAAATCAACATTAAAAAGTATCAATATGAAAATTATATTCTGCATGATTATTCAAAACATATTAAAAACATTTCAACTCAAACACAATACATAACACCTTTAACCAAGAGATTGCTTTGTAAGAGGGCAAACGCTTCGCTTAAGGTTTTTAATCTCTTGCATGCCAAGAATCAGCATTATTCTGAAATCTTAAATCCACTTGTAAACTGGCAACTTTCTTGTTTTTGTGGCAGTTCTTTCCTGAATCTTTCACTATATGTAGCCAAGAGCAGATGAGACACAATTTATGCTCAATAAATCTACATGTGCACCATTTACAGCTTTAACTTTTGAAAAAGAGAGATAAATAACCATAGGTATTCATGTACCCTTTATTTGCTTTCAGTGTAACATTCCATGCTAATTGCAGATGTAATATTCATGAGTGTAAATGTAATAATTAACAACTCTGGGATGGTTTTCTTCCCTTTTTACACTTGAATATTTTGGCTTACAAAATTAACAGCATACAGTAAATACTCCTCCCATACTTTGTACAAAGTACATGATTTTGATATACAAGGATCCTCTTTTTATTATAGTGACAATATACAACCACATATATTTACAATGAAAAAAGTACATAAACCACATTTTAAACATTCTGCTACTGGCAGCCACTATTGTTTAGGAGGTAGCTTTAATTAACAAAATGAACTGAAGCCACATTTCCCGTCATGGGTACTATCAAATAACTTACAATACAAAGATAAAAATTCATTGTATGAACAGTATATACAGTTTAATTCTCAAGCCAGCAATCTAGCTTTAGATCTTAACAAGAGTTTTTCCAGAGTAACCGGGATGGCAGCGGATTTACTCTTGATCTAGTGTATTGTCCAAAAACCTTACCTAATTACTTAATCATGCATTAATAACTTTGTATTGATCATATTTCAAACTAAATATAAAAAAATGGATCACTGGTTGTACTTAAATCATTTGGGTCTCAGAACTTCAATGGTTTAAAAAGATTGCACTGATTTATGTGAAAATCAGTGACTTTGCACAGTGTACTTCACTGTCAGTAAAGTAATTGGAAAAGTGCTTTCTTTTTTATTGCCAAATTGCCTTGCATTTTGCCTCTATTTCCTAAAACCTCAGTCTATGCATAGGTATTACTGGAGTGCTGTAACATTCAACAGGCTGCAGAGTATTATCCAATCTTATTGCAAAGAAATGAGCTGTATACAGTGACAGCACTGCTAACACTCCGATACATCGACATTCCTTCCAATGGTACGACTCGACTGCATAATACTGAAGAAACTTGCTGTGGTTCACCTGAAGTAATGCGTCATCACTGGAAAAATGTGTTCAACCCTATTATTCCTGACAGCTGTTAATATTCTTATTCCAATATTCCAATACAGAATATTATTCCAATACAGAATATTGTGGATTACAAGTACTTTACTGCAACAAACTTTTCTTTTTTTAATTGAAATTGGCTAAAATACAAAACAAACACAGTATTCCGATATTGCTGTCACAGTTACTTATAGGAGAATTAATCCCTTTTTTGGCCCTGCAATAAAATGGATCCTGAGATTCAATGCTGAATATACTATACAAAGCTAGCATTAGATTTTTTTTCTTAATTTCTTATAGAAAAGTCACATTTAAAAATAATTGCTATCGTATTAAACAGCTGTCCTTTATATTGTGCTTTTGCGGGGGGGGGGGGAGNGGGGGGGGGGGGGAATCAACAGAACTTACCTCACCACCAGCAGAAGCAAAGTACAACTGCAGTATGATGTGAAAACACACCATTAGCATGTAAAAACTGTGTATGAGAAACCACTATTTGTGAAAGGAGTAAAAATATTGGGTAACAATTTTGGTTTACCAATTATTTACAGTCAGGGCAATTGATTTATTTAATATTTTAAAAATGTATGGCTCAAGAAGTTACTGCCCACTTCCCTTCTTTACAAATGACACTAAATAACGATTTCAAAAGTGCTTCCTGCTTGAAAGGTCAAAACAGGCAACAGTCTGCGAAGCATTACACCTCTTTATTGGAACAGCTGATGGCAGAAAGCCTTTTCAGTCTTTAATCCTCGGTATGTTGTAGGCATAACGAACCAAAGGGAACCCTCTGCTTTGGTAGAAACATGCACGGCCACAAGCCTGCACTTGGTCCGAGCTGTCTGACACAAAGGAGTCGTCCTCGTCCGCATAGTCAGAGTGGGCTGACTGGGTGCCACAGTCTGACCAGTAGCCATCTGGCCTTTGGCAAGGCACCACTGCCAGCGCAGGGCAGCTGTGAGATTTTATTAAATGTTTACAGGGCATGGGCTTGGATAAAAGGAGTGATTCGCAACATTCACACAGAGCAATGTTACCCTGCAAGTGGGTGTAAATGCCACAGTCGTAGTAAAAATCCTGTGTCACGCAGCCCCCTTGAGCATTGACAGCAATTGCTACTGCTCCATTCTTCCTGGTCAGATGGCGCCTGAGCAACTTCCAGTCTTCCTTGAACTTTGGGTTGAAGAATACGTACAGGACTGGATTCAGGCAAGCAGGCAATGGGAAAAATATCAAAGTAACAGACTTCATGATTTCAGGGCTGATAGAAATTGCAGTGATCAGCGGTGCAAATGAGAAAAACGCAACAGGGCAGAAAAAGATGCAGTTCGTGAAGATTAGCCAAGCAACATGCTTAATCGTGCTGGACTGGGAATTTTCAGAGAGATCCTCTTTTTCCAAGTTGCAATAGAGTTTAGTGTAGATAATAGCCATTAGCAAAAATGCTAATGAATTCAGGAGCACTAAAGTTACTGTGAAACCTAACAAAGGTGTTTCTCCAGTGGGGAAGGGCAAGCAAAGGGGTGATGCTGAGTACTCTGCTTTATAAAAAAGTGGTAAGCATCCCGCTACCAGAGCACACAGGAAAGCAAAAAATGCTGCAATTTGAAATTGTTTTTGGTGATTGCTTTTCTCCTTTTTAATAAACTCCTTTGCAGAGAAGCTCCGTTCAACAGCTGCCAACATCAGGAAAAAAATGGCACTTTCTGACGAAAAAACTGCAAGAAACCCAGCAATTCTGCAACCACTACCAGTCTCCCACCATATGCCAAATTCAGCAAATCTCCCCCAAGATACAGCATCCAAGAAAGTTAAAATACCAGTATAGACTCCCATAAATAAGTTAGAGACAGAAATCAGGCTTATAAACAGTTTGGAAGATGGCAATGTAGTACAGGAGGCAAATATTGTTAACATGACAAGCAGGTTGAAGAACAAAGCAACCAAAAAAATAAACCAGACAGTAAGCCGAATCATCCAGCTGCCCAATAAATATTCACAAGGCTTAAAAGCACCTAGAAGAAAACAAAAAACAAACAGAAGGACAACCAATTTAGGAAAAAATTCTGCCTTAATAAGCAAGATTTTGAAAAGCGTACTCCTCATTAATTCATGAATAGAATACACAGCTGAACTGCTAAATAGGTCAGTTGAAAGTAAACTATTCTGCTGAAGCTATTTACTAATTAATTATGCCTGAAATAATAATTACTGCAGTGAATGGTCACTTGAGAACATTTTGTATAAACAAGTTAGCTAAACAAACTTAATTACCTTTTAGCTATTCAAAATAGCTTTTATTAGTGACACCTAAATACTTTTTTATTTTACGTAGATTTCATACTTCATAAAAAAGGTTGGCAAAAACCATAAAAGTAAATGTTCACAATCCCCTTGTAAGGGAAAAGAATTTTTTATATGGAACATATTTTCTCAAAAAATTATTCACAAAAATGCCTTCTAGAGTAACTTTTGGTCACAAGGAAACATGTGTAGAACAGCAGACAAATTCAATTTAGCTTTAACAGGGACAGGAATTTACCACAACGCTTGTCCCCCAGCCTCACCACTGAAAGGCACTGTGAGCTTGAAAAGTCATATGAGAAAAATGTATTTTTCTTCTTCTTTTGACACTTAAAACAGCTTACATGATAAAAAAGTCCAACAAGCAAAATAATAGGAGGCAAGACAAGGAAAAAAGGTCACTACTATTGCTTACCGTTCTAATCCTCCTAATTGCTATTTATTGCATAGGGAAATCCTACTGATTTTAAGTAACAGTTAGAAGAATTTAACCTCTCCTATATCCCCATTAGGCACCGCTAATTGTCCAAAGCACAATAGCTTGGGATCCCTCCCTGCAGTTGGGGACCACTCAGGGAGCTGAAGAAAAATGCCGAACTGCAAAGTCTGGAGCTTCTGAGCTGCGTTCAGCCTGTGACCCTGGCTCTGTGCAGCACATGCCTTTCCTTCAGGCAGGGGAAAGGTAAGGACAACCCATCCCTAACGCGGGCAGGAACAGAACTGCCAAGAATGATTAAATGTCAGTGCAAAAATCTCCCAAGGTCTAAAGGAACTACCAGAAATGAATGAACTGACAAGCAAAAAAAATATCTTTTTGTATGTTTAAATGATCAAGCTTCATGTATTTGGCACAAAATAATGGAGCCCACTGGATTATCACAAAATCAGGAGTAAAACCCCTTTTTAGCAGGTATTCCCAAGTAAAATATCAATGACAGAGTAATTAATTTTACAATACATTCACATGATACAACAATACCTGCTAAGCTGATCTACTTAAAAACAACTTCCTACTACTTTAGTATTTTAAAATGTCAATTCTGTGCTTTCAAAAATCAATTTGAAGCCATTTTTCTAGTAGCTGTACTTTAGACAAATAAAAGCCACCACCCTTCCCTGTCTTTCTCCCAAAGTCTAGCTATCCTTTGAGTTAAAAGTTATCGTCCTCTCTCACTGATATTCCCATCCCGTGCTGGGAGGGGACAAAAATTCATGCTCAGAAGGATGTTTCAGTGAACTTGAGCTAGTTGAGCACCACTGTTCAGCAATCCATTCTTTAGGCAAAGTGGAAAGTGGATCTACACGCTGAGCAGTGATTGACTTATATGACAGGTGGAGTATCTTAAGACTAGATGGCAGCATGGCATAGAAACTTGTTCGTATGAGAGAGACTGGTGAAAAACAAGGCAAATTGTGAACTTGATAAACAAGCTCTTTCTTTTAGACCTACTACAGCATTTCTGGCATGGACAAAAAGAAAGAGCTAAAGATTAAAAAGTTTAACCCATGTAACACATCATCTCAATTCTCATTCTGTAAACAGGAGATCAAAAGCAAATAAGCACCTTTAACAAATTAACTTTCAGATGACGTACAATTACTTTAATAATATATCTGACTTTCTGACTATAGTTTTTTTTGGCTGTGATCAAGAAATCTTTGTGATATTCTGGATATTAAAGCCAGAGCTAGCTCAAAAGATAAACAGATTTTCATAACATAAAATAGTAGTTAGGAAAAGAGAAAGAAATAAGACTTGGAAAACTCCTGCTCATCCAGAAGTAACTTTGTTGGAAGCATACTGTTCCCCCCATTTACGTGTTCCTGTTTATGCAGACAAAAGGGTACAAGATGTATGGAAGGAATCCTCTGGAGAGTCTGTGGCAAAGGCAAGAAAGTAAGAGGCACCACAGCAAGTCCTTTAGGACCTGAGTGGAATGGTGCACAGAAATTTGCAGTTTGAGTAAGAGAAGCAGAAGGGCAGAAACAAAGCTGCCTAGAATGGAAATATTCATTGCAAGATCAAAGACTTTCAACACTCCTTGACTGTTCAAGCCTGAATTGGAGTAAATCTGGTATGCCAGTAAGTCTAAACACTGCACAAGCGTCTTTAGCAGTTTAAGATGCTACTGCCTACTCCAGCTACTTGTAACAGCCCTCTGCTCACAGTAAATGCAGCTATAGCAGGGCTGGGGAACAGATCACGTGAGTGTTCCTTATCCTCTCTCCTGGAAAGACATCAAGCTTTGTTAAAACCACCAATGACAGACAGCAGTTTGAGTTAAGCTTTTAAAGCACAGGCTGAACTCTCATTGAAACAGATGAGCATTCATACAGTCTGCTCCACAGACATCTCCTCGGCAAAAATAAGGCAGAATTAGGGGGCAGTGCATTAAACACAGCAGACTCCAAATATTAGCACTACAGTCTTAATTATTCTGCTTTTGGAAATAAATTTCTGTATTTTTCCCAGCATAGTTCTCCAATAAAGTGCTATGTGTCTAAAGCCGAGTCAAATCTTTGTGATTGCTCATCCAAAACAACACTGACATCAAATAAAGTTGTGCCCAAAGCACTGTAGAATTTAATCTTCTGTGTACAGAATGACTACCAGGAATGAAAGATGTAATTCTGCACTCAGCTCTTTGCATAACACCATGCCTGAAGTTCAGTGTGGCTAAAGCACATTATAAGATTTACCTGTTGCTGGTGTACAGTGAATAATAGTCTGTCCCAATTCCTCATTTTTCACATTTCTTAGAGTATCTGCATCAGCTGTAAAAGTAAAAAACATGTCAGCTGTACGAAGAACAGTAAGTGAAATGGCAGTGAAGCTGCCTAGGACGGAAGTAGTCCATTAACACCTGAGCCTTTTGACAAGTGAAGTTGTTCTTGTTTGCCACTTAAGGGCAGATGCTCAGTGCAGAAATTGCTGCTCACAAGGCTTTGTAACAAACCAACGTCTTTGATCATTGGGGAAAGATCTATGGAGCCTGAAGTAGACAGTGGAAGGACAAGTCCTGTCTGAATAGAAAGGCTGAAACATTGAGAACAGTAAAACCATGACAGAAGCAATACCCGCAGTTTGAATTTTTTAAAATTACTTCTTTTTTTTAGACAGGCAAGTCTTACAGTGTCCAATATATCTCTCACATGTTTAGAGGGAACACTGCACTGCTGATTTGTAAGCAATTGCTAAGCACTTTCAGAGGCTGCTTTTGTATCCCTATAAAGACTTACGTTTTTCATATTACCTTATTCAAAGGCAACGTACACAGTTATTCTAGCCTGGTACAAAACAATAATGCTGGTTAAGTATGACGAAACATTTACCCTTCTCATGATCCATCAAGGTACCTTGATCTTGGTGACTGGAATCTTCAGCATTAGAGTCCAGATAAGAATCACAACCCCAAAATGCACAGCATTGATAAGCGTATGGTACAGAGAGTGACCTGAAATACAGGCAGAACAAGGAAGACCATTAAACTTTGTAACCAAATTTAAGATTACCACCTATTAAAAATACTTCAGTAGCACACTTCAGTGCTAAAATCAAATCTTTTTCCAACAGTCGCTAATGAAAAGTATTTAAAATTGGATCAGGTATAACCATTTCTAATAAACTCTTGCACTGAGATAAAGGACAGGTGATGTATAAAAGTGAGAAGCACAAAGATGATGTTATGATATTTAGCTCTCTACTATTTTTTCTACTCCGTACACAAGCCAAATTCTGATCAGGGTTTGTGGCATTGCTGTAGAAATTAAATTGAAAACTAATTACGTAAGCTAATTAAAGAGTAACTGTTTTGTAAGAAAGTTAATTGCCAGATGACCAAAACCTTGTGTTACATCTTTCCTTCTCACTCTTCATTCTGTGATACCAAAATAAGATTTTTATTTTTTGCATGTTTGGCAGAAATGGTACATACTATTAGTCTGGCAGAGAAGTACACCTTCACACAGAGTTCTAAAAAATCCACATAAACAATGAGGTAATAGCAGACCAGAATCTAATTTTTTTCACTCAAGACTACAATATCAACTATCCTGAATTCTCTTCTTGAAAATATTTAGGAGGAACATCAGACTGCTTCTTCTTAATGTGAAGAAAGATCTTTGTAAAATGGAAAACAGTTCATCACTGTCTGATCCATCTCCCTCAAAAATCAATTACAGGTTTCCATTTGAATGATTATTTTTACTGTTATCATTTGCCTCCAAGAATATATATATAAAATATGGTGATTATGTAATCAGACACCTGCCTGTCTGCTCCTGTTTTCAACATTGTGAAAGACGGATGTGCTCAGTTCAGTAACAAATGGAAATCCACCCAAATCACTACTCACAAGTTGGATGGTATCTTGCCCGAAAAGTGGTGGAGAAAAAATACAAAAGATCTCAAAAAATTATCTGCAAATGGCTTCTATACCAGAACAGTCAGATGCCCTTTATACAGACCAACACTGAGATACTCAGCAAAAGGCCTGACAATTTGTCATAAGTACTATCTACACTGGCTTCATTTATTATCACATTGCTTGGTACTGCAAGCACTCTGTGGTGTTAATTTACCAACGTACCGGAGCTTTGCGAAGTTCTTTGATGCCAAAGCTTCTTTCAACTCAGAATTGCCTGTGAGCTTAAGCTGGTTCAGTCCATTCAATCCTTCAACTGGAACTGAAGTGAGCTCATTGAAACTTAGGTCTCTGGAATGTGAATATTAAGACTGTGATAAAAAGTATGTTTGAAGATCCTCTGGCACATATTTCATAGAAGTAGGGAAAGATTTTAACTCTCATACAAGGCTGTGGTCTGGAAATGCCTGTCAGTGCAGCAGGCACTCCAAAGAAGTCTGCCTTGCATATATTCAGCTAGCAAGAGCCTTCCTGATTCACAGATATTAAACAAATGATGAACACATCACTTTTAAGCTAAAAATATTTATTATCTCAGCAGTTTAATGACAGAGAGAGGTGACTGCACAGAACAGCTTACTTACAGGTTAAGAAGAGCTCCAACAGTGATGAAAGCTCCCTTGTGGATCTGATGGATCTGATTTCTACTGAGGTCCCTGCAATGAATGCCAAAGGAGATTATTTTGGCAGTTTCACCAAATGTAACAGCCACTGTACTGAGAAAAAAACCTAAGGTGACAAATACATAATGCCTTTACCAGAAAAGCAGAACATAACCCCTGTCTTCCCATTCAGCTAGGTGCAATAGCAGCCAAATAAGCTGCTATTCCCTTGGTAAGGCAGCTGTATCCTGCTTCACCTCATTGCCAAAACAGAATCCATCTCCCATTCCTGCTCCCTTTCCCTTTCTTTCTGACACTACCTGCACAACCTGTGCTCCCAAGGCAGAGGCGGGCTCTAGCATCACCTATTCCCAGCATGAAGTTGCCAGGATGACCACTTTGGTGACAATTGCATCTGTAGCAGGACATGTTGGCAGAGATAGGGGAAGACAACAAAGAACAAATAGAAGAGCATCTGCTTTGTTGGATTTCAAATCCAGCTCCAGCTTCTGCTGGACCGCCATGACTTATATTATAACATTCTTCTTAAAATACCTGTCAATTTCTGGATTGTCTTTCCTGCTAATTTAATATAGCTTGAGTTGTAAGGGGAAAGGATAATTTTGTTTACTTATCTGCTCCTCCTGAGGAAAACAGATAGGATTTCTCCAACAAATACTATATAATGAAACAGTATACTTACAATGCAAAATACTGGACCACTGAAAAAATCCTCATTTTTTAGACTTCCTATTTATTAAAGTATCTTTATGGGCTAGAAAAATAAAATGGAGAACAGAAGGAACAGGGCTGAAACTCGCTGCTGGCCTTTTGCCATCAATCAAATTTGTAACACCCAACCCTGACATCAGTTTACATGGGAATCAAAAGCATGATCTTGTTTTATTCAGCATGCAGCTATATATGCACTTACAGGACACGAAGGGAGGACAGTCCTTGAAAGGTGTCCTCCGCAATTTCATGAATTTGATTATGCTGTAAGGAACTGCAAAGGGAAGAAGCAGAAACAGAACTTTATTAGCTGATTTCAAATGAAGAGATAGCTTGGTGTCTGCTAATATATGGCTTTAGCCTTATCAATGACAAGATTTTACACATTTCCCCTTGTAGGCAAACTGCCAAGTATTTTGCTCAGCTATGTTAATTCCACCATGAAGCACTTTCATGGCACCTCTGCCCAATCCCAATTCACAACTCATTTAATTTAGAAGAGACTACTAAGTGTGGACTGAATTACTTTCAAGCTAAAAATAACACTCTGTGAATGTTGAAAAGTAATACTGAAATGTAAAACAACTCTACTCCATTCTGCAGGGAGTCTTTAGGCATATTCTAACCATTCCATTTATGTGCATAGCAATACTACTGTGAAATGCAGGATTAAGGTGTCTCTTTCATTTCTTTTGTGCCACAGGAATAATTAAGCATTAGCTGATTAAGGAAAGCACAAGGCGTTGAATTCTCTGTCCAGCACACTTCTCATATGAGATCATATTATCTCTCTTTGTCCTTAATTTTTGAAATTTAGGATCAAATATGAAGAAAAAAAAGGCTCTAGAGATGTGGTCTCAGAATACTAAGGAGTTTATAAAAATAAACAACACTTATTTCTACTTACACTTCTTCCAAGGTGTGGCAGCCCTTAAAACTTGGGAGATCCTTTATATTGTTGTAAGACAAGTCCCTTCAAAACAGAAAATGGGAGAAGGGTGCTTAGTTCAACTTCTTTCTACTTGAAACATCTCGTCACTTGTAACTATTACACAGATTGACAGGAAAATCATCCTGTTAGTACCATTCTGTTGAAAAACGAAGGGTAGTTTAGAGAAAATCACAGAGGGAATCACAAGTGTGAATTCTACATCTCGGTATACACGTACCTTAAAAACATACAGTACACAGTTCCTGAATTCTGAGAGTTATATTCTAAAAAATTCATTCCTAACCCGCTTTTTTAGAATAAACGGGATAAACTGCATGTAATGCACAAATTTGGTGCCAATTTTGATTTAGTGTGCTGGTAACTGCTTAAGCAAAGCTAGGAAAGCTCAGAATGTTCTGCAAAACAATGCAGCAAAAAAAGACTAGAAACAAGCAAACAATCTTAAATTTCTATTTGAAAGGTATATGGCTGTTCGAAAATAAATCCCACCTCATCATTCTTTCTCCCCTGTTTTTCTTCTATCAAACATAATGTATTTTTTCTCCTCCCTTTTTCAGGATTTGCTTTTGTTCCACATTTTCCTGTGTGTATCCTTTGCAAACATGGTTTGTCCCCATCCTCCTAATGGTTTCAGTTACCAGTTTGAGGTTTTTTGCATTAATTTTAACACATCCTCAGTGCTTTTTCTGTCTAGCCTTTGTATTGCTATCTTCCTCCTAATTCTCATCTCCATTTCTTTTGGTTCCTGATGCTCCCTCCTCTGTTCCTGAACACAAAAAGTCAAAGCACTATATCTAAACTCTTCTTTAACCTCTGAATGTAGATGACTATGGTTATGTTAAGAATGAATGGTGGCAGAACGAATCTGAAGATTGGTCTCTGCAGCACCACCTTACATATCTCTCATAACGTAGGAAAGAAATATAGCATAACCCTATAGAGGACTCTGTTTAAGAAATGTAATGCATTACCGCAAATCTGCCGAAAATCTTGATTTGAACAATCTAGAAACCAGATTTCCAACTTGGGTAGAACTACTAGGATTAAAAATTAAAAGCAACACTTTTGCTTTAGATTAGATTTAAGTTTTTTTTAAAACATTCTGATGTACGAAGAGAGGCACAATATACTTACAAAGTTCGAAGCACCTTTTGCTCTTGGCATAAATTAACAGGAATACTGTTTATCTTGGTCCCTGTAAGAGTTCTGTGTGAAAAAAAAAACAAAAAAACCCCACATATAAATGCTTGTGCTGCTTATGACAGATGGCATAAACAAGGATATGTAAGAGCAGAATGCTATCGGGGTGCTAGATTCACCCACCAAATTTTTTTGTTTGTTTTGTTTTTCAGTTCTGGGAGAGGGGGTTAGTATAAATGGCCTTTTCATAGGCTTTTCTCAGCTTCCCCTACTAAAAAACATCCCATTCAGTGGCACCCAGGTATGACAGTGAGGAAAACTGTATCGTTACATTTATTGAAATGAAGGAAAACTGTATCATATTTAATGACAGTTAAATATATATGCAGTTGCTCTCCAGATCCACTAATCAAATTTCAATTACTTCACAAGAGGCAAACACAAGAATTTATCTCCGCAGAAGACACTTACAAGCTCTCCAGATTTATGGTTCCTGTCAAATTAGGAAACCACTGCACCATGCTGGCACCCCGAATGACCCTAAAAAAAAAAATCCCCATGAAAATTAGCTGTGAACTATTATGAAATTGAATTGTGACATTCAGTCTTATTATCAGGTAGATAGTTACACCAAAGAGACATTCTAACATTCTTACTGCTCCTAAATTTTACACTTGAATAATGTGTGAAAGACAGTCCTTTCACTGCTTCTTATGCTACTCATTTGCATAATAAATTACTCCTCCATGAGCAAACAATTGGAACTCACCAAACTGGTAAGAGTGCTATCAATACACATATGAAAAGCGTAGTTTGTAGTTCAAAGTCTCACTCATTTTGCTTATTCATCACCCCCAGAAGTGGTATCTTTTAAGAGCATACATGCACTAACCTGCAAAACATTCTCACCCTGATAAAAAACCACCAACGACATACTGCAGATTGTTTAACTAAGAATGCGAGCATTTGGCCTGGGGTTATGTATCTTATGAAGGGTAATTAAAAAAAAAAGTTGTACAGCATATTTAATAGAGCTTCTTAAGAAACTAGATATTCCCAACAATATTTATTAAAACCTACTGCAAAAAACCCTCTAACATAAGAGGGAGTCAGAAAATTTATTTATTTTGAGTTTTAGCTACAACATTTCATGCCCATTTATTGTACGGTATTGTCAAGAAGGTACTTACAGGGAATGCAGATCTGACAGATTCTGAAATGCTGAGTTCCCCACAAAAGACAAAGGATTATCATACAAATGTCTGGGAAATGAAAAACATGATTCAGTGGTTGTTCTTACAGTCACTGTCTGCTAAAGGCTAAAAATAGTTGGATGAAAATTACTTACATCGTTCTTAGAAGGGGGTTTCCTGCAAACGCACCGTCAGGAATTATGGAAATGTAGTTACTGTGAAATCCTCTGAAGATATTAGCAAAGAAAAACACAACATTTAAAACTATACTGCCAGGAGATTCAACCAGTAGTCACTTTCTTCACATTTACTCAATTCCCAATCCTGCCGTAACCACGATTGCAATAGAACTAAGTCAAACTGTAGGAATAACTTTAAAGGCATGATTTCTGTCTACTGCACATCAGCCAAACTGAAAATATTTCATTAGAAAGAAATTATTTTGACCAAACATGATGCTGTACTTTCACTTTTCTTACTCATCACTTAAGGATGGGACAAGGAAAATACGTATGATCAATGAGTACTTAATCTGCTACTGGAGGCCAAAGCCATCTCATGATTAAGATCTGTGCTAATGGTTCTCCTGAATAAATTGCCTACTTATGTAACTCCAAAATAATTTTCAACACATGCCCTCTTTAGATGATGATTATATTTTCTTTTAATTATAGCTTCACTTCACATAACTTAACCTGATTTAGGCTCCTGCATAATGAGACAAGCATTCTTAAATCCAGGAATTTTTTTCCCCTTTTTATTTATGGAAAGGAGAAAGAAAACTGGTAAAAAGGGAGAATAAGTAATACTCACAACTCCTTTAGACTTGGAAGCGCTTTTATGGCTTCAGGGAACTCTACCATGTTATTATAATTTAAATCCCTAGAAGAAACAAAGCAAGAACATTATAAAGTTTTTAACAGTAGCCATGAATTGTCAAAATAATTTTTGTTTAAGACAGTCCAATGAAAGAGAAAAGTTCTCAGAACACCTTTAACTCGGCCATAGAGTAACTCCAACTTAGATTTAGTCTTCTGATGTTTTACATGCTTTATAACCAGCTAATAACTTAGGTAAGATCTTTAATATTACCCAGAGGATTATTCATATTAAGTCAAATAATATTTCCTTACAGCAAAGCTCAGTATTTTTCAATACCTCAGATTTTTCTTCAACAGAACTTACACAGAAATTAACTATGATTTCAAAGATTTTTTAAAAAAGTAGGTACAAATGACTACTCTATTATCATCTTACTAAGAATATGTTTTGTCCAGGTTTTATAAAATAAACAGTAAATAAGCCATTATGTAAAAGCAACCTTGCAGCAAAATCAATTATAAATACTAATTAGAAGCACAGAGAATCCTCATGACACATCGGTGATGGGGATCTGTTGAATTCTCAGTTAACTTGTCACCATTCCAACAGTAATATTAGAACCTCTGCAAAAGGGATTCCTTATAAATGGCAAAAAACATTTTCAGGGTCTTACATCAGCTGTATCTATTTACACAGCACCTCAGTGCTTAATTGAAGTTGTAAAAGGATGACAAGATGAAGTAAGCAGCATTTCTGGACTCATCCAAGCTCCTCATGTTAAGAGGCTTGCCCTTACTCTCATTCATTAGTTTCACTTATTTAGCATTCTCCAAAGCATAAAAAAGAAATGGATTGCTGAGGGAGATACTGCTTATTAGACATTCACTGAGTGAGCTGAAGGAAAATGGGAAATGTAACCCAAGCAGCTGAAAGCCATTCCTTGGCAGTGAGGCACGCTGGAGGTTGAGGACGAGGAACAGTGGAACAACAGCCCTCTGAGGCCCTCTCAGAAACCTCCTGTTGTCACACAACAGCTTTGGCAATGTATCCTATATATGTTTAACCCCACAGGAAATCTGAGAAACAAATATTTGGCCCTTATCACTCATGGGGCCACTCAAACACTTGGGATCTATCCACCTGACTCAGCAGAGTGCTATGCAAAGATACATCAGCTAGACCAGGGATAGGAACATTAGAGCCACATCATCCAGCACGACATTTCACCCGGGCTAATATTTACCTGCTTCTCAACGTAGTTAATGAGTTTTTGGTGGAGCAGTGCACTGATAGCAGCCTTCAGTTCTGAAACCTGAGCTGGACCTAAGTGTCAGTGGCATGTGTTGCACAGTGCACATATGCCTGATTTGCAAAACTTTCATCATGCCAGTATGGCAACCTTGATTAGTCTGAGAATGAGACAAACACTGACCACAAATTATTTTAAGAAACATACTTACAAGGTTTCAAGGTTGTCTAATCCATCAAAACAGTGCTTTCCTATAGTTTTTATTTTATTATTATGAAGATGTCTGAAAAGCAAAACCAAAACAAGGGAATAATTTCATATAAGTTAACAAATTAGCAGATATTTCTATGAAATCAAGAGAGTTAAGTAGTTTAGGAAAAAAACATTGCATGAGGTAGATTACACAGAAGAATATCTTTCACTTCCAGACAGAGTATTTCATCCTTATATGGAAATGTAATAGATTGCTTGCAGTCAAGACAACCTATTTTAAACCTTTAATCACTATTCAGAAATGGAATAAAAAAATTACATAAACACAGAAATCAAACTAATTTTTCATACTATTCCTTGGAGATTTTTAAGACTACAAAGAAATAGGTTTCAGATAAAACACAGAAATTTTTCTTCTTTTAGTATCCCTGAAAGCTTTCTCTGGCAACCACCATTTTGAAATACTCATTATATAAGGAGATGTCAGAAACCAAATCTCACTACCCATAGCCCATGTGACTTTTTGTTTAGGAGAAAGTCTTCAGCAAACCTTCAGTGGGTTCTCTAACATACATGGTATCGTGTCATGTTGGTAGTAAAGGCTGTTACTAGTCAACTGAGCTAAAACACAGCAAAAAACCCCATTTTCAATGCCACCCTAGATTAATCAAAATTGTAACTGAGGAGAAAAGCAAAGTGACCTATGAAATACAAATACTCACAGAACAACAAGACTTGAAAGGTTTGTAAATGCATAGTCAGGAATGTGTGTTATCTTGTTGAGAGCCAGCGTTAAGGCTTGCAGAGAGGGGAGATTGCTGAGTGGATAGATGGGAACTTCTGTCAAACTGTTGTCATCCAACCAAAGGTGACGCAGCTGCACAAGACCTTCAAAACTGTCTTCTGGTATGGCAGTAATATGGTTAGCATCTAAACGCCTATATTAAAACAGAAAGAATTCATGTAACAAACTCACAAACTACAGATCAGCAAAAATACCAGTTGAAGTCCTGCTACTCATGAACATTTTTTTCAAGCTTATGTATCTTTCACTGAAATAATTCAATATTGCAAAGTTTGAAGTTTTATTGAAAGATGCATGAAAACCCTTTCAAGGCAAATGAAGAGCCCTTAAAATAAAGTTCCATAATAAACTTTTCAAACATTTGTAGTAAAACATTTTAACAAACTGGTATGCTTATAATCAGCTAGCCAAAACGAATTGATAACTCTATAAGGCATCTCCCAACAAAACCCCTAGCTTCTAACACTGCAACAAGTCTTTAAAAGAGTAGCTTGAGAGCATATCTAAGATTGAAGAGGCATTTACTCATTTGAACAGATTATCCCTACAGCTACCTTGTTGATAGCATCGCATACTGTTGTACGCTTTGTTTTGTGGTACTGCTATACAGTAACGAAGCAACTACTTTGGAGAACAAGATTATTAAAAACTGTTTGTGAACAAAGTAACAAAGTCAGAGTTATGAATTATCCCAACAAATAAAACATCTCAAGTAAAACTGACTGCTCTCTTGCACCTGATCTTTTCTAACATTCTCCACAACAAAATGCAAAATAGCACGTCAGCACTGTTAACTATTGTACATTACTGGATCTGCCATCATACTTTTTCCCTAAATGAATGCCAATTGCAAATTTAGATATAATAACTGTCCTGGTTCCAGCCACGACAGGGTTAATTTTTGCAGTAACCAAGATGGGACAAGGGGACATATCTAGGACCCAGAGGTTATTCAATATCCTGGGAAGAAGCAAAACATTCATAAAGCAGTGATAGTCCATGAGATTTAAAAAATGGACTTTAATGGGTCTGAGAAGGCATAGGGCAGAGAGCACTGGGCAATATTTGACTGTTCTCTGACCTAAAGGCTGTCTTCTCTAGATCAACACACAGCTGAACCATAGTGACTTAGCTGCAAACACAAAAGAACCACCTTGCACAACTGATTTGAAATGACTGCTGTACCAGCTATGGTGCATTGTGCTGCCGTGGAGGGAGACAGAACACCCTCCTCCATTAACATGGATGCTCATTAAGATACAAATCAGCACAGCTCTGGAATTACGTTAGCACTCTCTGGTTTCTAAAGCCATGATCAGATACGCTCTTGAAAGTCTAGCTGGGTTAGTTTCAGAAGTAATTTCCTCCAGCCATTCATCCTGTCCTTCTCTGGGCCGGCAGTGTGGATCAAGTGACTATGCTGCATTTGTCCCCAGGCACAGTCACAAGAGATCTGGATGCCAACACTTAAAGGATATGCAGAATTCAAAGGGAGAAGACAACCCTGACCAAGAATTAATGCAGGGGACAAGCCTGATCACAATTTTAACTCACTTAACCTTTTTCCTTAAAACAGAGGTTTGTTGTTGTGATGCATGCAGTTCACGTTTCAAATTATTATGAAAAAAGTAATCAGCTGAATTTCCATGTAATAAAAAGTCCAAAAATGCATCAAATTACGCAACAAAGATACTATTACAAGTGGGAACTTATAAAATTGTCTGCAGTCAAAGTTCTCTCCTAAGATGAGTGAGGTGCCATTAGCTCTAAAGCTGTACATCAAAGAGGTAACTCCTCTTCATACGGAAGAGGTTCATATACCGGCATCCCCTTATCACTTGCCCCATGGTCTGACAGGCATGTATGATATTCTATTTGAATGCTCTTAGGTTGCACTGAGACTGTAACTAAAGTCTGATGATAATAAAGGAGGAAAACAAAGAGGCTGGGGGGAGAGAGGAAAAAAGCCTGAGGCTCTGCTTCAGAAAAAAAAGCAACTAGAAATTACCTGTCTTTCTTCTCTCCTAAATTTACACAGCTCCCTGAAGATCAAAGAATTATTTCCCAGTGGAATAAACATATCTGAGTCTTCTAATGTCTCCTTGCCCCTCCCCCCCATCCTTTTTTTTTCTGAGGGCTTTTTTTGGCAGGGGAAGGGCTTGGTTTGGGTTTTTTAAAGAGAAGCAGCATATTCAAGAGACAGGTCTCAATCATTGTGCCTACTGGTCTAGTCCATTTGTACTTCCACTGGCGCCTTGCTAAATTCCATTTATTCTAAGGAGACTTTGGAAAACAAAAGCACACAAAAAAGCCGCCATGTCCTGCTCCTCCTCTCCCATCCTTAAAGAAGGAGGTGAATACAGGAAGGAGTGATGCACACAATGAGGGAGTTGAACTCAGCCAGAGAGAACAAAGATGGTCATGGAGATGATGTCAGACCTTGAATTTTTAGTTTGCATTGCCAAGACAGAACAGGTGGATCAAATACCCAAGTAACCATACTTTAAACTGATGACTGTCCACACCCATCCAATCTGTTGTGTTCATTTTCTCCAGCTCACAGCAGGAAAGATGAGGGGGGAGAGAACACCACCACCCACCACTGACATTGAGCAGGGAGGTTTGGAAAGTGAGAGAGATATTTTTAAGTTATTTGGCCATTTTTGCCTCATCCACAATTTTTTGTATTCTTTCATTTCTCCTAAGAGCTTAATATGCCAGGGTTATTTTTTTTTCATCTTCCAAATAGTCAGAGCTTATCCACATGATACTGAATGCACAAAACCAGCTGAAATGCTCCTATTTAGTGTGAAATGCACATAACAAAGCGGTTAGTGAAACAACTGAAAAGCAAACCTAAAATATTTGACAACTTCACAAAATATAAACAACTAAGGACAACAAGTTTTCTTTAAGGTAGATAAGGGAATAATCCCTAGCTCCAATAAGCAACAAAGAACAAGCAATATTCTTTGCTTGGACTGGACTTTGTACAAACACTTTTTCCATTATATTGTTAAAGATAAGAGTATATTCTTCAAATTAGAGCTTGCAGCGTGTCCCTTAATCTTTCAGAAGCTACTCCAATTCCAGCTTTCTTATAGGCACTGGATAGCGAGAGACCTTTACATTTTAGTCTATAAATTAGGAGTTCACTTGTGGAGCTGTCATCTTCACTTTTATTACTTCTCAGGTTCCCTTCTCACACAAGCACCAACTCCAGAAGAAGAAAAGAGCCAAAGGATGATAGAAACCTAAACATTCAGCAGCTCTTACGTCAGTATTTGATATATTGTTAAAACAGGAACATAGCAAGGTCTTCAAACAGTTAACTTTGCTTTAAGGAAACCAAAACTAGTAAGAACACCTACCTCAATTCAAATGAATAGAAGTTCCAAGACCAACACACACATGTAAATGAAATTTTACATACAAATGTACACACACTGCTTAGGGCAACTGCCCTACAGCCTGCATCCCCTATAGGTAACATCTTGAGAGGCCTCCAGGACCAGCCTCCCAGCCTCACTAGCTCTCATCTGTGACCACAGGCAGTCTTCCAGGCTTCAGAGACTGGGAAATTTTAACAGACTTGTACTAATAGCCTAATTAACAGCCTTGTACAGCAGGAGTTTACTGCTGATGTTAATAAACGGCAAATCACTCCCAGCTCTTGTGTCAAACCACTTCTGCTCAATGGCAATCATTAAAGAACTTTGCTCTTTAAAATGCTCTTTCAAAGACCAGAAAGAAATCACTCCAATAACAGTGGAGTAGATTTTTAGGTCTTGAAGTTGAGTATCGATAAGCCTGGTACCTTGGAAATCCTGCTACAATGGGAGGCAATAACCATGTTAACGGAGGTACTTTAAAACACTCTGAGAGTTTGCTCACTGTATCAAGCAGTGGCTCTCTGTGCATTATATGTTGAGAACATCAATACAAAGATTTGCTTTATTCAAAGAAAAATTTACAGCAGCCCTCAGAAACTAATGATACATGCCACAGCTATTTCAATCACCAGAACTGATGTGCCAGCACATCTGTTTCTTCCATTTAAATGTTTAAGATAGTACCAGTCAGACGTCACAGTTTGCTGCAAATTACCCACAGAGGATTCAGCTGATTTTGCCCACATGCTGTTTAACTTTCACCACCTCATTTAAGTTTCTGATCATTCAATTTCTAAATAATTCCCTGAAATTATTTAAACTCGGCAATTCCTTAGGCAAGCCCAAACAGTTTTAAAAAAAAAAAAAAAAGCTACGACAGTCCCAGAAGTTCCTGAAGTTCACAAGAAACCACACCTTGCTTTCAGGAAAAGCAGAACAGCTTCTAAAGGTAAAGATGGCATAGAAAAATACAACTCTTGTCATTCAGCAAGTATGTGAAGTATACAAAGTATATTTAAAGATTTTTCAGCACAATCAGACATGCTCAGAAGAGCTCTTATACATTCTTATCTTTAAACATTCAAGGAAGATAAATATATTCAGTGTATTTAAGTCTGTATTGGTTTTGCAGGTTAAAGAAAAAATACATCAATTTCTTCCATTCCTATTCTGATTAATCCCATATCTTAACACAGACTAAGTCTGAGGGCTGAACCCCTTTAACCCCTTAATAACATAGAAACTAGAAAACCTCTGAACACAAGCCATTAAGTTGCTTAGCTGAAAAGACACCCGCCACAGTTAGGGGTGCATACTACATATAAAACCATTTAAAGCTTCTTAACTTCATCTAGTCATTGCTGCTGATGAACACCTTCCACAGCCTCCAGACACTATTGTCCCTACAGACACGTCTTGTCCTTCCAAACTCTATAATCCAGAATCACAAAATTATCAATGGGACTCTAAGGCACTCTTTAAGAAGAAAACAGCAGAATTAGAACAGAACTGTGTATTTTTTGATATAATATTATGTTTGCATTGTTCTCTTCAAATTCAGCGATCTTCCCTTCTGACACATTTTGCATTTATGGTTTACGTTACTGAAATCGTCACCAACATGAACTATGGCTTAAAATTGGGCAGTTTCATTACCAGCAGAATGCTTCTAGATTTGACTTTTTAAAAAAAATACAGGTATTAACTTGATCTGTATAAGGAATCCTTCCTAAAATACAGAAAAGTTAGAAATGCAGGACTGTAGCTGATATGTGCTACAGCACATATTTTAAATGTGTTCTGACTGAAATACGCCTCTGTTCTCTGTCCCCATGCTTTTACCACACCTTTTGACCCTGCAAAGCATGATTTTGCTCTCATTCCTTTCAGTTCTACATTAGGACCCTAGTCTTTCCTGCCTGGGCCAAGATGATTCCCACTCTCAGAAAATATTATCCCATCCCAGTTCAGCACATTCATGCCTCCTGCCTTATCCCACCTTAAGCCTGCTCCAGCCTCCTAAGATAGGAAAGCAGACTGAAAAACTGGTTATGATCCTGCTGTGAGCAGACTGGGCTGTTCAGGGAGCCAGAACTGCCACCAGGTACTGCAGAAAATGACTGCTGACCACATGTATGAAAACACTTACCCCTGCAGCTCAGGTGAACACCCACACAAGAAAGGCAGGAGCTATCACAGCTGAGTATCACACTGGCATGATCCCAAATCCCACAACTTGGGAATCTGGCAGAACAGCTAAGCCGAAGTGCTTTGAACTGTTGCTGCAGAGCACTCTAATATTCCCTGCATGTGGACATGTGTGCACATGTGCTGGGACAGTAGAACTACAATTATAATAAATCATACCCAATATATTAGCAGATATTGACAGGCTTTCAAAAGACTCCTGGATTTGATGGCAAGTGTACAGTGGCAATTAGGTTTGTGGGGTTTTTAATTCAAGTGGAATAAAGTTTTCCTTTGTAAAGCATCTGAAAGTCTTTGTTAAAATAATGTAATTCCAGTATTTGTCACACGCTGGGGATTATACTAGACTATTCTGTGCTATGACTTCAAATTCCTACATAGCTGGGTTTTTGCGGTCAATCAGAGCAACCTTAAAAATTGCTATAGTTTACAGACCCATTTTACAAATTCCCAGGTTCTGAGTCAAAGCTCAGAATAAACAGTGTTACCAAAATAAGTCATCACAGTCAAATATGCCCAGGCATTTAAAGGAGTGACTTTCTTTAATGGCTTCCCAGTCGTTCCCAGGGAGCAGCTTCGCACATGCTGCTGAGCAGCACACCGCTGTGCTACTCTACCTCTGGCTCTCTGTATGACCCTTGGATTGCCCATAAACCTCACCAACACCATTTCCAGATCCAAAATACAAAGTACACCACTTCATGGCCTTGCAATAACAAAAACAGGCTGCTGAAGCTTTGCAGTAGTCGAAACGCCTCAAGACTGTTGTTTACATTTGTGAAGCTCTTTGTCAGGTTTTTCTGCTACCAAATGAGGCAGGCACAAACCGGACAACCAGTGGCTTCTCCTTTGGTAGAGCCGTCCTACAGTCCCAACTATCACATCCATGATAGGTGAGCATATATCCTGCCAGATAAACTTTTCTGGGGTGCTACATAGCAAGCTTCCTCTCAGAAAAACTCCTTATTTTTACTAAATTTCACCTCCATATAAAGAACCCTATTCTAACTCTCTTTTGGAGGCCAGGTCTGAGAAAAATATTCAATGCAAACAGAAAATAAAGAGTTGTCATTTAGTATTGTGAAACAGGCTGGCTACTCACCAGCTGTAATACAAACACTACAGATCATGAAGCTCTTATAACCATCTTCTTTACTTCTACCCAGGTATGTTTACTGAGCTTGTAAATACATACCACATTGTGGCAACTGTCTTCCTATGAAGCTAAAAACTGGAGCACATTAAGTACAAAAAGCAGTTGTAAAGGAGTTTCAAATTAAATTATTATCAATATACTATAAAGTTTTATAAGGAAGTAATTTGTGCCTTCACCAAGAAAAAAATCCCCCTGAACCATACTTCAGAGCAAACTGGGAAACTGCCAAAAGAGGGTCAGTTCAGTAATGTTTAAACTTGCAGGTTTGGGATGGAGATTATATAAACAGTTAGAAGCAAGTTTTCTAACTTTCTAACTAATATTCTGCAATGAGTTATTTGTTTTAAAAGAAGCTCACAGCAACTTGGAAGTTTTGAATCCACACAAATTCCTTAGGGAGGAGAAAAAAATCACTTTTTCCATTTTTTTAATACAATAAAGCAGGATGCTGATAGTTATGTTGCCATGTTCAGACACAAAATTCAGAGGACCACTCTTATGGTCCACTTAGGACCACTTTGCCAGAAGGTGCTATCTGCATTACTAGCGGATATGCATAATCAGTGTGATTATGCATGAGTAATGCTAACAAAGTTTTCCAGAAATTCATTAAAATCACAGAAGTGCATTCTGGTGTAATAAACAAATTGCATAGACAAAATGCTTTACATTTCTCACTATACTTGTCTCAAAAGCAAATTTATTCTCAAATTCCTGCCCATTCTAACAAATTACACTGGTCTTGCAATGCAGACAGATCATCCTCAGGAACAGAGAGGGACAAACCAAAGGCTGATTCACATCAGTAGATGGAAATAGGAAAGCCCATGATGAAATCTTCCTGACTTTCAGTTTAGCTCAGTCGGTGAGAGCATGGTGCTAAGAACACCAAGGTCATGGGTTCAATCCCTGTGTGGACCATTCACTTGACAGCTGGATTCAATGATCCTTCCAACTCCGAATTGTCTGTGATTCTGATACCAGTGACTTCCAGACTGGATTTGCCCACCATATTTGCAACAGCTATCTGGAAATCAAAATTTGGTTTTCCACAGAAAAAGAAGTAAGAAGCAGGTTGCTACTACTTACTAAACTAATTTCCTCCTTTTTCACCATCCTAAACTTGATACAGTTTATCATTTGCCCTTGAACAATGAAGCTCCTAGAAAGGGAAATCTCACCACATTTTTAATTGTTGGTATTATATTTTAAATGTAAGGATGTGTTGGTCAAGTGATTATAATGATTACATTATACAACCTAACATAATCATCCTACTATTTTTTTCAAAACAAAAATGTTTGCTTTTTAAAAAATGGCTATAACATAGTCGTCTTTCCAAAAATATTTAAAAGAATTAATTAAAAAAAAAGAGAGAGATGATGGCTTAATTTACACATTTGTTATTTTTCCCTTAAATTTTGTTCCTTCCCTTTTGCACATAAAATTATCATCTCCAGCAACTGGAGATTTACTATTTTAAACTGTAATTAGGGAACAAACATTACTGTAAATATGTAGAGAAAAAGAATGTTCACTGAAAGTGAAATGGATGATTTGTAGACAAACATTTTTACTAAAGCAGTTTCCTCTTTCTCGTATCAAAGAAATGCTGGAAGCCAGGAAGAAGTTTTTGTTTTGTTTTAAATAATTACTAAAGGTTTATTCATATCATGCAGTTCTTTGAAGGGCTTTTATTACAAAGCATAGTATTTGCACCAAGACCAAGGTATTTTCTCTTCTACACACATGCTAAAACATGAGTGAAACGCAGACATTAAGTCCACTGCTTACTGGAATATCCAAGCAGCTATGAGAAGTAGGGCCAAGATCCAAGCTTAGGGAATGCAGAAAAGCACCTCTGCAAAAGTTGTGCAATAGTTTGGAAATCTATTTTGCAAAACTAATTTTTTTTTTCCAAAAATCTATAATCTGATACGACACCGAAAGAAACAGGATCTTGGGCCAGAAACCTGAATTTTGGCACAGAGAGAATAGATAATTTACCCCCTCACTCTCTGGAGGTAAGCGGGAAGGAGGAAAAATTTTACAGCCCTTCCCACCTCCTCCTCCTCACAAGTGATAGGCATCTACCACCTAGAGAGATGTATCTATTAAGGTCTGATGAAGATGCTTTATAAAACATAATAAGCCATGAGATAGTATAAACACATATGAAATACCTTCTGTGCAACTTTCAACACCTTCCTGTAAAACCAACACCATGCATGTCTCAAGTAATACTTCTTCCCAGAAACCCCTTTTCCTCCTCTGGATACAAAAGACTTGGGCATCATTCATTTTTGCACAACATTTCAGAATTGCTTAAATACCTTAGGATGTGCAAGAGGGATTACAGTTTAACTACACCACCACTGCACTCATACAGCAATCTTGGACATGGGGTTTGAGTTTTGAAAGAGTTTGCATTTGGGTCACTCCAGCAAAGATGAAAAATAAAATTCCTTATGAATTTTAGTTGTGAAACTTTGTTCCAGTTGCAATTGCACTTTCAGAAACTCCAGGTACATTATTAGGCATACATTATTATACTTCATAATGAAGTATACAGAATGAAGCAAAGGTATACAGAGTGACTGAAAGCGGACCTTGGAGAACAATCCAAAACCAAAAGCAAAGTAAGGAAACTTACAAGGACTGCAAGCCGCTTAATCCTCTGATGGCCTCATTAGGTACAGTCTTCAGCTGATTGTTCTGTAGGGTTCTGTAAAAATCCACTGTGTTAATAAAGTAGAATTTGACAATCATCTTTTTCAATGGTAGAGGTAACAGAAAAGCCCATAGTCCTGTTATGGTTTCCCAGATTTCTAGTGTATGTGAAAGCACGTAGAATTATCAAGACCAGATAGACCATTTTCTTGTTTCATTGTTGCCTTTGGGTATTTCAGTTTTATTTACAACTCATTCATTAACAGCATTAATTTGCAGAGAACAAGCTCTGACACAATATGCTGAAATTCTCTTGGGAACTCACTAAAGAGGTCAAACAACACTAGGACAAATCTGCTACAAGAGATGATTTTTTTTGTTTTCTTGTGGAATTATCTTATACATGCTAGAAAACACACAAACTTCTAATTTTTCCTAAAATCGCATGAATACACAATGCATTAACAATCTAATTTACAAAGTGTGCTCACAACAAAAGCACCTTTGGGCCAAGCTGAATTAAGCTATACTGTTGTGGGTTTCTTCAAAATTCTCTTATAGGACAATGCATGTCATTGAGCTCTTTTATAAAGAGAATGTATATAACCTTATAAAATCTTACTTGGTTTTGGTGCCTCCTGGGGTAAAAATTCAAGTAGACAAGAAAGTTAACTGTTAATTAAGAACCATGTCCCAAATTTTTCCAAGAACTGCTAGAATTTCTGGCACCTCTAGTGTTGAGTATTGCAATGGATATGTCTTCAAGAGCTTTGACACTTTGCATTCAATTAACAAATTATCTTATTAAACAGTACTGAAGATGGGCAGTTCCCTAATCTGTATCCTGTTTATAATGCCAGCATTTTTTTCTTTCAAACCTCAAGGTCTGCTATTTTTAAAAAACATCTCTTTAATTAACTACCTATTACCCTGCTAGCATTTGGAAATATTTACATCATCAGAAATGCTACAGTTTTCGAATAGAGGTTTTTAAAACCCCAAACAACAAGAAAGCTTTTTTTATCCTTAGCTATGGAAAAATAATTGCCATGAAAATACTTGTCTCAGAAAGAAAAACAAAAGATCTTTTTTATAGTAAGCCATTTTCACCTAGAGAAGCATCAAACTATAGAAACTTTTCCTATCGCCAGTAGGGAATAATTCAAACGTTGTATTAAATCTCTAAGTACTAGTACTACCTGATAATGTCAGGGCACCTGACAGAGTATGCTGAAGGGGTGGAGAACAACAAAAGCTTACATGTCATTTTTAGGATTTTTCCTCTGATTCTTCTGCTACAAGATATACTTCAGAAACAAGTGTTCTAATAAAATGCAATAATTATAGTTTAGTCAAGCTCATCACTGTCATCTTAACCACATCCAGCAGGTTTCGCAAAGAAAAAAAAAAAAGTAGGAGAGCTATAATTTAGGAGGATGGAGGGCAAAAAAAATTTCCTCCAGCCTACCAGTAAACAGTCTGGCCGTGCACTAAGAAAGCATACAGCTAGCTATGAAGCTCTAAAACCCAATTACTTACAGAACTTTGAGTTCTTTCAACCCAGACAAGGCCTTTGGATGGATAAAACTAAGGTCATTGCCAGCCAGTCGCCTGGAAAAAAATTGCAATAATAATTTCAGTCACAAAATACAGTACTTCTACAACCATCTAACTAGGAAAATCACTCCTATATCAAATTTTGCAAGCAATTATGCATTTTGCATTCAATTATGCTACATTCACAATCTTCCAAGTTTGCAGTTATTTTATTTACTGCACATTTATAACAATGAGAATGCATTACTCGTGGATATTCTTTTGCAAACATGCTAGAAAAAACACACCCTAGAATGATGAAGAACCTTCTTATGGTACTAGGCTTGAAAGAGCATTTACCAACACAATCCTCTGGCTTTCAGCATTGCTCCACTGAAACACATGCTCTGGTACCCACATATTTTTAACCTATACAGCAATTTCTAAAGAAAGTATGAAGTTAAATAAAAATAGCTAGACGCTAGAGCAAAGCAGCAGAAGTCTCTATGGGATTCCCATATATGAAAACAATATTCACAAGCAAGTGGTATGTTCACTCAGTGCTGACAGTTGAAAGGACATCTGCTGATATGACCAAGATATAATATTGGCAATATTTCATCTTTTTGGTCAGCTATTTCGAGGAACTTTTCAGGAAAGGAAACTCTTTTGGGGCAGGGAGAAATGGAACAGGATTCTCAGCCATACACATTCTCTCTCAAAATGTGGTTGGTCTAAAATTTGGACTAGACTTTAACACAAAGTAAATTATGAAGATCACCATGATATTAAAAGTAATAAAGACAGGAGATGCTGCAGAATACAGAGCAGGAAAGCAGACACAGCAGCCAAAACAGCTGCTTCCAAACAGCTCATTCCCCCTTCCCCCACTCTTTTTTTTTTTCTTCAACGTTTTACCTCTCCCCTGACCAGCAGATCCTGTGCTACCCCAGTCTTGGTTGAGCTGCTAATAGCTGTATTTTATCAAGGGTAAAGAGAATAATGCAAAACACCTGGTAATCCATAACTGATAAAAGATGCTAAAATTTCAGCCAAAGTATTTGCTTTCAGACTTGGTTTCATATCCAAGCTAAGCAAAAGCAATGTTGGACAAGGTTGTGCAATGAAATCAACCGTGGAAATTGAACTACGTACAATCCAATAAGTGTTAATAATTAAAAAACAATCAATGTGCTTTAACAAAGGTTACAGAATATCAAAACCCACCTCTGCTGTTCCAGGACACTGTGAAGCAAGCCAGATACAGTAAAGGGAAAATATTACTTCAAAGAGGCAAACAAAGGAAATAACAAGAGCAACATCTGAAGTATCAGCTTGCCAGAACATAGCAATGTTATTACATTTTTATCTTCTTCTCTAACTACATAAAAGAGATTACCCAAAGCATTTAATGCTTACATAAATCTGCTTGCAACAGAACTAGTGACTTAGTAAAATGCTGCCTGGTAGAGAGGATGCTAGTTATCTTTATTAAATCCATTTCCCAAATGCAGATGGCTATATTTATAAACCAAGGGAGAGAGGACAAGAACACCTTCACGAACAAGAAGGTGCCAGCAGAAGATAATACTTGTTCTTAGAAAACTGTGTTACTCTTGCTTGTTGAGGTAGACATTGGTTTGTAGTCCTGGTATTTTCCCACACCCCCCAGCTGCTATGGCTCTGACATCACTACAAGCACGCTTAAAAAAAACCCCACATCTGCTGACTGCTGAGACAAGTTTGTCTGCCTGGCTTGTGTATAATCAAAGAGCTCTGAAACTAGAAGAGAAATAAAAATAATCTATGTATGCTTATTCTTTAAATCTCCGGTCTGCAAGCAACCTCAAAATTTCAGAGCTGGGACATGATTTTTTCAAATACTTTTAATTTTTAACATTATTGGAAGTTTCCAGATGGCAACTAAATATTCCCCTAAAATTCATTTTGTTGTCAGTAGCTGTCCAAATCAACTTTATTAACTTTATCTGGGGGGATGTGGAGGGAGGTTTGCAATGTCTTTTTAACAATCTCCTAAGAAGTTCACCGTAAACAGAAAGAAGAACTGATGAAACATGGTGGGTCTCTATAGTAGAGTGCCAGCAATCTGCAAAACACGTTCATGTTAAAATGTGTTTGAAACAGCATAATACAATTCCTTAAATCAAACAAAATTTAACTGAGGCTGTAGCACTGAATCATTTTGCATACAAACACTACTGTGATTATGTATTACACAATCCAAGGAGCGGCAGCCCCGGTAAATGTGTCAGGCAGCTCTACCTGCAGCTCAGCCAAGGTTCCCCACTAATCTGGTGTGTGTGGCTTGTCAGGCATCTGCTCCCTCTCCCAAAGAGGTTGGGGATTATTACTTTAGCTTTAAAAAAGCTAAACTAAATGCAGTTGAATAGTCTCCCCCTTCTCGAATGTCACTAACAACAACCTAAAGAGCACTGGAAACAAATTACAGCTGAGCCAGAGCAAGACTGTGACTTCAAATAGTAGGACTTTGCCTTCCTCAAGGCAACTCCTGTTTCTTCAGCCTTTTTGCAACCAACCAACAGAAAAAACCCAACCCTTACAATCAATTACATTTCCATTTGTTCCAGGAAGTGCACAAAGGCTTTACTAATCAGTTTGCCAAATATACATTTATCATTCACATCCTAGCCTTGGGGAGCTGCTCGTGAGGAGGTTCCAACTGCAGCTCTCAAGCAGGCAAAGATAAGTGTATCACACACTGCTCTCAACATGCTTCCCTCTGCATCAGCATGTAGAGCAGCTGGAAGGATGGAAATGTTTCTCTTTACATAACCAGGTTCATTTTGAAGAGAGAACTGAAAAATTAATAGCATATAGTATAGCACACGTACAGCATTATAAATTGTCATTGAAATCATCCAGTCAGGTTTTCCACGTTACCTTCTTTCAGCAAGTCTTAAAAATATTTATTATTAAGTATTTTTAAAGCATCTGTTTCTCTCATGCATGTGGTAAATGGGCTAAGGGACATCACAGCTTTACCAACGCCAAAACTCTAGCACAACACAAGGGACACAACTGTCATCTCCTTACAGCAAGACTCACTATCCTGCTTGAGAGCAGCCCTGGAAATGTTTGCTCTATGGTGAGACAACTCCACATTGCCACAAAACAGCATCGGAAGGCAGCCCTATATTTACACTGTTAAGGCCTGAGTACCCATCCTTCCTTTCATTCTGAGTGGAAATGGTTACAGAGGCCTGGTCAGAAAGTCCATCTGTTGCCACTGAGCCAAGGTACATCACCATTAATTAGAGCTCTTTCTCCAAAAGGCAGCAGGCTGCAAAACAAGATTCACCCACAAAGACAGTAAAAACGTAATCAAACAGACAATTGTAAAGTGTCCTGCCATGCTATAAGGCCACAAAAACCTTTTTCTGCTATCTCTTCTCAAGGCACAGACACAGCAGAAGGCAACATCTGAAGTGGGATGAAAATGTGTATCCCACTGACTGTGAGTTTTTCTGGTAATTCAATCCTGACTCCCCTTATTTGGAGACTCTGCCAAGGACTGCAGGTATCTGGAATAAGTGCATCTGAGTTAAATCGTGGAGGTTTCTGCAGTTGAGTCACAGCTGTAACGTATGGCTACAGCAGGTATCTTTCTTCTAGGTGGGCAATCTTGTAATTGCTCAGCATTGAATGCTGTATTTTTATTTTTAAAATAAAAATCGAGCCAAAAATTAATGGTAAATTTGGGCAAATTCAAATTTACAGAATCAATTTCAGCATAGCAGGATAACAGAGTAGGACACACGGAGAACAAAATACCTCTGCTAGCCTGTCATACAGAAGTGAGCAATACCCTTTAATCATTATTTTAAATGACACAGTAAATAATCTCCAGATGTGGAGGACACCTTGTTGTTATTACAGACACCAGAATACAATGTGGCTGAAGACTAGCTTTTCATGGTGTCTCATTCCCAGAGTACACAGCAAGCCTAGTTTCTTGCACTGAAACTGCAGCTAATACTGTTTTCTCTCTTTTGGGAAATTAAAACTTTTGCAATTATGCATCTGACAACCCAACTGCATGTTAACCAAGCCAAGTTAATCACTGGTGTCACTCCAAAAATTCGGGAGGGTGTCCCAAGGATACATTTTTGCCTGTAACAATTAAAACCATCACTCTTATTATGACAGGACACAATAAAACTTCTTGGAAACCTCTCTCTTTGTCTTGCACCCCAGACGGTAGTGAACCTTAGGATACGTGAGCAAACAGTTTCATCTCTTTCTGTCCATCCGAAGGTCTTATGCTCATACAGAAAATGTTTTTGCTGTGGATTTTAGGTTGGTTTTTCTTTTCCTTTTGGTGGTATTCTGCAGTGCTTCTAACCTTTTGTCTATCTTGTCTCTGATAAAAACATAATGGCTGCTTTCTCCACTGATCAAATAGTGACACAGACTGCAATCCTGACATGTCATAATAAAACACCTGATTTATTATTTTTACTTCTACATTAGCTGCTTTGTCTTAAGACACAAGACTCCTATTTCATGGTTTAGTCAAGCCTGAACCTTCCACATCCATCACTGTCCCTCTGCCCAGCCAACAACTTCTTTTAGCTACCCAACTTTTACATACCTATTTTCATCCAACTGGAAAACATTCTACTGCTTCTCCACTTGTATTTTTGCAAACTCTACTTTTTGTGCTGTCTTACTGAAGTATTCTACTATCTTTACATGCCTGTCCCTAACTTCCACTTTTTCTGGGTTTTCTGTGTTTCCCAAATACAAACTTGAATTTTACTTTTTCTCCCACAGAAGAAATCTTTGAAAATGCCTCAGATGACTTAATCCATGATGCCCAGCAAGTGTTTCCTCACACCTAAAAAAAGCTTCAGTTTCTATCAGTGCCAAAATAGCAGTCACTTTGGAACAGAATTCTGTTTTTCTTAACAGATGATGCATATTTATGTGCTACAATTTATTAATCAAGGTTTGGAACTCTACAGGAGAGGTACAGTCATTTGCAGGAAAAAACAGGGTTTTGCTACATCCCTCGTACCAGGGTGGATACCCTGCCTGGTGAGGGCACATGCCTCTGCAGACTGCTCCTACCCAAGATGGGCAGCTGCAGAAAGGGAGGAGCTGGTAAATGGAAGCTGTGTCTCCAGACTAAACTTAGCTTTGCTTATTTGTGACTAGCAAACAGCCCCTTTGGGACTTTTCTCAGCTGCAGCCTGCTGAACTGCTTGGATGCCCATCTATTGCCTGTTACAGTTACTCCAAATTCCTCCATACCAATCTAACAAAACTAAATGGATACTTTATTCTGCTGTGGCTGCTAATGGAAAACACACTTGTCTCCTCCTCTTCTTGCAGCAGTTTTAGTGTTATACACATAACCTCAACCATTATTTATAAAACTGTGAATACATACACCAAGACACATAATGACTGAAGAAAGAGGACCGTAACTACAACCAGCACTGAAACTGCACCAACTCCACTTCTTGTCATGACCTTTCCCTTTCCAGCATTTACAGCTTTCTCAAAGTTATACTGAACTTCAAGATAATTGCTCGTTTTCAAAACGCATTTCTGGTCTAAAAAGCTAAAATATCTAAGTAAATGAAACAGACTGACTAAAAAGTCTAAAGCTTGTTCATAAGTTCTATAGTTAAATTGTCAGCAAGGGTCACCAGCATCTACTACAAGACAAAATACGCTCTATGACAATGCTTTTTATGGACTATCAAAGAATTTTATTTTTTTAACAGGAAAATAAATTACTATGGATTTTCAGGAAAGCAAGCATTCACAACCATGCAAACCATGTTCCGTCCTTTCATTTTCAAGCAGTATCTGTATTAGGGCAAGACCTCCTTTAAGTAGAACCCACAGGCTGCAACACATGCACCGAAAGAAATAATATAACATAAAACAATTATTACACACTATGAGTTGTTGAAACAAGCAGTCTTTGTAATCTCAACTAGTATTCTGCAGCAAAAAGGCTCAGAAGTTCGGATGACGTTTTTTAACATGGACATATATGTCATAAACATAAGCAACAATACCATGGTGTCTTGAAATCTGGTTAAAACCTAGTCTACAGCACAAATGCTGAGCTGTTGCAGAAAGCAATTTTGATTCCTCTCACCTCCAAAGCAAAATGCAGAATATATTTTATAAAATACATTCTCTTCTCCCTATTTGCCTTTGCACATCTTGTACTACGTTGTGGTAACTTTGCTTTGCTTTACCATAGGCCAGATAGCTATCAATGGAAAGGTCTATCTCAACAGTCAGGTGATAATGCATTTTACTTACCTAGTATGTACAGCAGAGACACAGAGATGAAAGCCACCAAGTTGGTTTTGATCAACTGGGATTCAACAACTCAATTAACTACAGATTCGTGCTTTTAGTAGATAGTGCTATTTGGAGGCTCAGAAGGTTTCCAAGATCATAAAATATGTTAATGGTCAGACATTAGAGGGTGAAAAAACTGCTGCTGATGGAGCAAATCCTCAAAGTTGCTTCAGTCTGTTTATACAGCCTTGTCTCTTGTCCCGGTATTTACTGGCTATCCAGGCATGAGATCTTTGAATGACCATGCATCTAGCAAGTAACACTGCAAAACGGGGAAGTGGATTAAGTCTACATATATTTGGCAATTAAACTTCTGTTACTGGTTTTCTAACCACTTCAGATACATATTGGGTAAACGCAAGACCCAGGTTCTGCAGACACCTTCATAATGAATGACCTTAGAGAAATGAAGGTAATTTTCAGTATGAATCTTTGATTCAGTTTAGGTCAACTGTTAACCTTCTTCCAGCTGAAATAAAAGCATATACTTTAACAGAATCATCTAGAATTTTACTTTAATATAAGAAGGGCAGGAAAAAGAACTTTACGGGAGACTGGTTACTATTTCTGTGCCAGGACATCTGCCAGGGCTAATTAGGCAAGAGTACCTCTGTACTAACAAAAACACCCAAAGTACAAACATCCAAGCAGAGGGAAGGAAAGGAAGTAAAAGAATGTCATCACCATGTCTTCTTATGGTAACATACAGCATCGTACTATGGTGACAGAATATACTCAATTAATTCCTCAGAGGATAAGGCATTTACCTTCAACATACAGGACTAATTTTTTCTCCTTTTTTGTCTAAGGTTTTTGTAGAGCTCACGTGATGACTTTTGAGACTCCAGCCGTGTATTGGCTACTCGAGCACTCACACACACACATCTTTTGTTCCATACTCCAATTTCTGAAACCGAAAAGAGGAAGAGGAGGACTGCATGGTACAAGTACCATTTGGAGAATTGTACTTGGAGAGACACAGCTTGAGAGCTTCTCAAGCTCCTGCTCAGCCTCCAGAAGCTTCTTATCTGGTTTATACCATCAGACAGCCCCAACCTGGCAACTGAGGCAGCCTAATAAATAAGGCTTGTAAGACTGGGCTTGAAGTGCAACTCTGCAAAGTTCAGCCTTCAGGCCATTTAGCTAAGCCAGCTTCTGTGTGTGTGCATGTGAACAGAACACTGAAACTCAAAAAATATGACATCTAAGGAAACAGTTTTGTTGTCCTCTAAAAGTACTTGCAGCAGAATAATCAGTTTTGGGATCCTTATACACAACCATGGAAATTAACGTGTAGAAACAGAAACCGGAAAGAAAGAAACTTCCTCATCTTCTAAAAAAACAATGGAATTTACTCAACCTACTAGCATCTATCCCCACAAACAGGAAAAAACATGCAACTGTCAAGCAGAGCAAGAACCGTCTAAGCTACAGAAATATTATTCTTGTATCAGCATGATTGAAACTCATCCAGAATCAAATTGATTTAGGACTCACAGAGATAAGTAAACACTAATTAAACACAGGTTGGCCAACACGTTTTTAAACATCATTTAGCATTTAATGCAGACCAAGTAAATGATGTTTAAAAATATCTTAGCTGACTGTGGTTAATTCTACTTGGGAGTCTTTGCCTAAAGGTTTGTCTTGACTAGAATTTGAAGGTGCAAGTTACAACACGCTGACGCTTTCTAAAGCTCCATTGCACACAAGGCAGCAAGCGTTTCTAATGTGAGCTGGTCAAGTTGTTAGGCTTTTAACTTGCTACAACACGAGAAACCTACACCTTGCATGTTTTTCATTAAAACTTTACCTCTCGGAATTCAGGCTGGAGCAGCTGAGGAAATTACCTCCTCCAGCTGTTCAAATATTCGGAGCTGGTAGACCGATGAAGGGCACTCACTGGCTCCCAATCCAACATCATACGGCTATTTTTGAAAGATCAACACCTGGTATCTACACTGGCTGCCTTTGTAAAAAAGCAGATGAAGAAAGATCTCTGCCTGTTCCTCAGACTCTGCTGGTGGGGTTGAATGGACAGAGATGGGGCAGCAATGTCTCCAATCATGCCAGCATGTTTTACAAGAGGATGTTTAACCACAGTTTTAGTTATCACATGTGAGCTAACACAAGGCATCAAGACAACATGAAGATTCATCCTTACCTTCTCTATTCAAAACAAGTCCTTCATCTCCAGCTTCTAACTATAAACCTTGGGACTTCTCACATATATGAAAGAGAAAAGAATTGCACCATCTCATCAACATTCGCACACTATCTTGAAATTACTGCTTTTAAAAGACCTAGCACTGAAGGACAAGGCATGTCTTTCCATCAAGTGTTCCACAGCCAGGTAAGGAAAGACACAGCATCCTAAACTAACAGCCCAGCCTTGGTGTAACTCCAAGACATGTCTTATTCCTAAAACTCAGGTAATAAAAGACACGGTACTCCCCCTCTGCTCAAGGATAATACAACCTGGTGCTGATGGAGAAATTAGAAGGAAGGGTACCATCTAAACTACACACTGAAACAGATACTACAAAAACAAGCAGCTGTGGCATTTCAGCCAGGTGGTCATCTTCAGCTACAGTCAAGAGGGAAAATAACTCTAGACATTTCCCTTGCAGATACTTCCTGATTACAACCTTAGGGCAAAAACCCACCTCATTTTCACTGCTAGTATACATTTTAATTATTCCTTATGTTCCTAGAATATACTTTGTCAATTAAAAGCCCTGATCAGAGACTCTGGCTGGGGAGGGAAGATAAGGAGACATTTAAGCAAGACCTCTTAAGACTTGTATTCAACATAGATATAATCAAATAGTCGAGTAAACACTCAGCCGCACTATTTCTTTTCTTACAAAAATTAGTTGCACTTGTGTGGTCTCTTGTTCACTGTTTATTCATCTCTCAAAAAACAGATTAGCATTGTGTTTCAGAAAAGAGAAAACTTTTATTGATCTAAGTCTTCCTTTTATTACTTTATTTCCCCAAACATTTTCAACCAGCCATTAAATAAAATCTGTAAGAAAGTTTTGTCCTAGCCTGATTAAAAAAACCCAAAACCTATCTGAAGGTAGTGTGATGGGAGAGAGCCTATTTCATACCATGTATGAGCAAAAAACAAAAACACAACAGATCTTGACAGCAGATCTCGGTATCAGTATACATCTGGAAATTAATCAAGCACTTGTGTCTGTTGGTGCTTTCAGGAAGGATTATTTTTCTTGCAGTATTACTGGGTGTAATATGGTTTTTATACCCACCAGTTGAAGAGTAGAGAGCATTCTCCCTAACCCTTGTTGGAGGAAGGTCGGGGCCCTGCCCCGAGGCTGACTGTTTGGGAAACTACCTGTGCTCCCCTTCGGACAACCACATCCCTCTGTCACAAGTAACCTACAGACAGACATGGAACAGACTGCAGTCCTCTGCTTCTCACATGGACCAGCAGCCAGACAGCTAAAAGCTTGTCATCTAAATCTTGCCCATGAGCGCAGGGCAAATAAGATGACAACATTCTAAAGGGTTAAGAGTGGAAATCAAAACAAGCTTAAAAGGTCATTAAGTCAAAGATACTTCTGCTTTATTGGAGCGGTTCAAGTTTCTGAAGACAGACTGGAAAACTGACCACGGATAAAAATAATTTTGACTTTGCCTTCCTGAATAAGAGACTGCCTTTTAAATTAATCTAGCAGATCAGTCACTAATAGAATGTAAAATTCTACAAACTACTTTAGACAACTTTAAATATTGGAAGGGACTGCCACCTTTTAAAAGGACATCAAAACATAACACAACCTGGATATTCTAGCTAAAAATTCACACTGGAAAATGGTTTCTACTTTCTAAAAACACTGCATTATCTAGCTATATTTTCCTCTTCTAGTTTTCTATAAATACTTTAAGGTGTGGTTAGAAAACCATAGCCAAGTTCTTCAGGAATTTTTTAGTTTCCATATCATGTTCAGGGCTGCAGCATATTTATGTTAGCATTTTCTGAAGAATATACATCATTAACCGCTAAGGCAAAACCCTTGGTGGTCTGCTTCTCCCTGATTCTGACCATTGCCATTTCAATAGTTTGAAAATTACTTGCAGATGGGTATCAGTTACACAGACATGGAGAATTTTTATAACATTTATAAATAGTGTTAGAATCCTGCAGACATATGTTAAGTGTGCTATGTAGTGACATGCATGACAAGGCTGTGAAAGAGCGTAGATGGAGCACTCAACCCAACGGGCATATTCTGCCCATGGACAAGTTGAAATCCCTTTGCCTGTACCTGTGAGTAATACTCCGATAGGACACTATCTCAGAGCTACAAAATCCCAGATTATTCCTGCAAATTTGATACCTTGCTGGGGAGTCAGTTGCCTAAACATGGCCATTTAGTGCCAGTTCAGATGTCCTCTTCCACCTGGCATCAACTGCCATTCACAGCACCCACTGGTTTCCCATCTGTGTCAGACCAGTCAGTCTAGTGTAGGTGTCTTGGATAACTCATAACATCTAAAACCAGCCTGGGATGCATATTTTAAGCACCTGATTTGCTTCCTCTTTGGTGACACAGAAGGCAGCTTTGAATCGAGCAGGCAGCTGATCCAAGTCTGGTACTCTGCTTCTTTCACTAGTGTTCCTTTTAGGATCCAGAAAATGAGACTCTGAAGTCTCTCCAGACTACCAAATAATCCATTTCATTGAAAAAAATGACAACCCCCATTTTAAGTGGCTCCTACTGCACTGTTTAATCTCAGCCTCTCCATATATGCAACTCAGTTGCCTAAATAATACATTCTAATTGCCTCCCATTTCCATTCAATTTAATTCTATGACACTATTTTGCAACATTATTTAGCAAACTCTGCCAAGGGCTAATCAAACACAGCATTTGACAACGGCAAGGCTAAGGCATGGTATGAAGACAAAGGTGTCTGGGGCTGTCTCCTTGATGGACTACATGAGTCCACACTGGTGTGGGTACTTACTGCATTCCCATTACTTCGCTTTAGACACGTAATTCTTGGGAGAACTTCTCAATGAAAAGTCACTTCTAGCACAGATTCCAATACCACTTTAAGTCTTTTGTTTAAATTATTTTTCTTTAGCATGGAGACTAACTCCTAGGTTTGCATGCTGAAAAAGCAACTTTGCTAGTGCCTGGAAGTCAGAATTTGTATCTGTTCAACACTAAATAAAAGCCAGGAAGAAACTTTGACAATCATAGCGTCTTGGGGTGACTTTATGATGTTGTATCCCCTACTGCCGCCCTATGCCCAGAAATGAATCCTGTGCCTTTCTGTGCCTTTTAACTGAACCCGAGACGGGGGAGAGAAAAAAAAACGAGTGAACTTCGCAAAAGCAGGTTTGTGTTCAACGACACAGATACACACTCCTCTGCATTCTTCTGCTGCGGCGGGAAGAGCGGAGGAAGCACCGTTCTTGCTTTTCAGCCAGCTTTTGGCTCTGCTTTCTACGGAGAGAGATGGAGAGTCTTCTTTTTTTCCTGGGACTTTGGTTTTTTCCTCTTCTCATCTGGAACTGTTTGGCAACACCAAAACATACCTGGGAGACCTTACATCTCCGGCCCAGAGGGGCCCAGGCCAAAAACCCAGCTCCGAAGAGCAGGAGAGAGACCACACCCACAAAAAGGACTTTAAATCTTCCCAGGTTTCTCTCCACAGCAAAAGGTTTTATTATTTAGCATTATTATTCTTTTTCTCTGTGTTTGTTAAATAAATAGTTTTTTTCTTTTTCACTTTCCTCCGAGGAATATTTCTTTCCCGAACCTGGTGGTGGAAGGGCGTCTGCAACCTGCCTTCTATCAGCAGATGTTCAAATTCAGATGTTCCTCCAAATTTGTCCCAAAACTGGGACACATAGAAAGGAAAAACTGTGGTTGTACAGTAGGAAGAGAGTTCAGTTGTTCCTGTTCATAACCAGCAAAAATAAAGAATGAAATATTTTTGTACCCCATCCCATAGAGGAAAAGGAACATGGAGAACGAAGCAGAAACGTGTCATATCTGTTGCTGGTCATTTCTATTAAGGAGGAAAGCCGCTTTTGTTTGAAACTGCTTTATTATATTCCCAGTCAAGAACAACTTGAACTGAAACAAGGGAATCTGGAGTTGACTTGTGGTTTTGGGTTTTTTTTTTCCCAGAAGCTGCTTTAAAACATCAGGTAAGCATGCTAAGACTGATTTAGAGTTTCTTGGTGTTCACACATAATTCTGAGCTTAATGCTAGCCCTTTCTTTTTTTTTTAAACTGAAAACTTGGAGTTTAGGGGGACAATGAGGTACACGTAGCAAATGTCTCTTAGGCAACAGGCACAACAGATGACGGCTGAAGGCTCTGCCTTTCCTCTTTACCTCCTGACACACCTCAAGGTTTATGAAGTTATACAATATGCACACCCAACAGTTAGGTTTTATTGCTTAATTACTTACTGGGAAAAAAAAAGATTAAGTCTCCCACAGTCACCTACGTTGGAAAAACAGAACTGTTTGAATTTTTCAACTTCTGGTGTGAAATATGCCTATGAAGAATTAAAATTAGAAAAGGAGCTTCCAAATCTAGTCTAAAAAAAACATACAGAAGCACATATGATAAAGCTCATATGGAATGTTGGCTAGTATATATTCTGAAGCCAACCAAGCCTTCCTAAGCCTCTTTTTTTCCAACTGACTACTCATGCCATAGAGCCTTTCTTAAATTCTGTCAATTACACAAATGCACCATCTGAAAACCTATTTTTCTTCATACAGCATTCTTGACTATATCACAGATTTAAGCAATACGTAAAATCAGGGGGAATAAACCAGAACCTGTTAAACATTAAATAAGATATCACACACAATTTATCTGACATAAATAAACTCAACTGCACTCCACAATTGTACTGATCTGAGTCAAAACTATTTAAGAACCAGGTAAAATGGAGTGAAGTGCATTAGTAATGATAGCTGCTACATTATCAGGATATAAGAGAGATCAAACTTCTAAGGAGAGGTGAAACACCTTATTAAAACAACCAGTGAGTCTGAGATGCAAAGAAGCTTTCAGGAACCCAAGTCTTTCTTCAGAAGCAAGCAATCCATCTCTTATCAATTTCTGAGTATCTTTGTTCCACTGAGGTGCGGTGGCTGTACTGGTTATAGTAGATAACCAGAGTCAAAGAGTTCAGGGCTTTATCTCCAGTTTTGCTATAGGGTTCATTTATCCTTTTGCCCTCTACAAATGGCTTCCATTCTTCGCTTGTTTCCTCATCGGTAAAGTCAGAAGAACACTTCCCTACCTCATAAGGGTGGTCTCTTCAGGGAAACGAGCTGTTCTTTCCCTAAGGTAATTTATTGAAAAACCTCTCACTGCAGCATTCATAGTCCTAGTCTTGCCAAAGTCACAGAGACAGCCTTAATTTGTACTTCAAATGCTCTTTATATAGGAGATCCTACTTTGTCACTGAAAATACAAGAGAAGCAAAGCAAATTGCAGGGGTTTTGTCTTATCTATTGCTTAGTACTGGAAGTTCTCAAAGCGCTCTTGCAAAGGTTGAACCATTATCCTTACCCTCTCTTCACAGATAAGGAAAATATAACGCACACAGAAAGCACTTGTCACATAACAGTACTTAATAAAGTAGTAAGTGAATGTCAAACCTGCCTCCCTGTTTACACAGCATAGTCCTTAATGAGTCCAACCTAATTAAGGACTATGCTGTGAAAGCATGCTTCAGCTTTGCAAAGGCATCTTGACTTCAGCAAAATACTGAGCACATGAGCTCGAGGATTCAGAAATCCAAGTATCAGTTTAGTAAAACTGATTTAGTAAAAAAAAGTACTTTTACTTTCTAGTAAAAAAAAGAAAGCTGAAATGAGAGCAGGACAAAAGTGGGGCGGGAAGAAGAAAAAAAAAAACCTGCCAGAGAAATTAAGAAAAAGAAACCCTGTACTACACAGTTTCTGATATTGGTCAGGATGGGCTTGTGAGCACTGCATCTGCAGCCTACAAGGAAAATGGAAACCAGCTGCTCAGTAAATAAAGTAACATCTATTTTATGGAACTTATGCAACAGCTATACTGCAGCTCCTTCAGAAACAATGGTAATTACACAACTCTTGTGTTATCTTTGGATAACACTGTAATTAGTATGTGTCTTCACTCTAGCCATGATTAAAATAATTACCGCAAAAAGTCCCTTGTAAGTAGCATTTACTGTCCTGGTTTCCAAACATGTACAAGATTGTATTTTTAAAGTATAATTGCTTTTTCTGTTCACAGCTTGACTTAACACTGTTTCTCCACCCACCTTCCACTTTATACAGCTATATGATGTTGTAGCAAAACTTTAACATATGTAAAATACTTACAGCTCTTCCAAGTAGGGGAAGTTCTTGAAGGCATCTTCTGGTAGTCTTGTGATGTTATTCATGCTGATATCTCTGGAAAAGAAAAAAAATACAGGTTTATCAATAACCAGGAAAGGATTTTTACACTCCATGAAAATGGTAAGAAAAAGAAAGGTTCATCATATAGCATGGTAACAGAAAAAAACCCTACTCTAGTATCACACAGTAGTATCACTTTCTAGAAATTTGCATGCCAAACTTTCAAACCACTGTAATTTGAGAATCCAGTTGCAGCAAAGACCTATAAAATGGGAATTTGACAAAATAAAGTTTTCCAACACTTTTAAGCAATTATTGTGAAACTACTAGGAAGGCATGCATGGAAGAGGCTCTACAGTACTGTTATCCCCAGTATTAACTTTTACCGACTTACATAGAGTTTTAACTCAGATGATTAAGACTCTAAAACCACAGCATATGAAAAAAAAAAAAAAGAAAAAATATTGTGACCACCCACCACGCAAATTTTCATCCCACAGTATCTTTAAAAAAAAGAAAAAGAATACATACATTAGGACTTAATAAATAGCTTCTAGCAAATAAGGCTTCTGGAACAACTGGCAAGAACAGCAGAAACATGTCCTAGCTCTACCACAGTCTTTTTTTGTTTTGTTTTATTTTCCTTCTACAAAACCTATGAAAGTCCTTGAGGTAATAGTTTTAAGCAGATTTCATTTTCAGTCCATGAGCAGAGAGAAGCTGGCAGAGCAAGTGCTTACATGATAGGTATGCAGACCTGCTCAGCTTTTTTCTTTACAAAGCAGCAGTAAGTGGCAAACTTGGTGCCATCACCTCAGTTCACACCTACACAACGATCACAGATAATCCAGTCCTAAAGTAAGTTACTATTCAATGTGAGTAAAAGCAGCATGAAAACAATTTGGTTTAATAATTAATCTAACTGCGTAATGATTCGTTACATAATCCAAGTTCTTACTTTCCACTTGGTTACTGGTTTGGGGTTTTTTAGTATGCAGTTAACGAGCAATTCAGTAAGACTTTTTTGTAGGGTCTTCCCTGCTTGCTGTCTTCCACATGTTGTTCTCTAGAGTCTATATGCCTCCTCCCTACATAATTCACACAGCAAGCAAACAAACAACGTGAAACTACTTTTATCTCACTAATGTCCAACAAGTACCACTGAAGCTCCTCCATGACATTAACAAGTAACTGGCAACAGATCTGCTGCACCACCTGTGCAGCAGGGACCCTCAGGCATTGCCAATGTGAAAACTGCGCTCTTACACTAAATCTAGAGGCAACCATTCCTCTAAACTAAATGTTTATTAAATAGTAGTCCAAAAACTTCATTTCTCATTTCCATGTGTAAACTAAGAAAGTTACTCCTCAGCAGCTGCTAACAGTATAGTAACCTAACTCAAGATCAGTGAGATCAAAATAACGTTCAGCACATACAAAACAAACCCAACTGTGCTAACAGCCCAAAAAGCCTCACTATGGTACAAAAGACTCTTCCAGTAAGCTCCAGAAGGAGCTAAACCCAAGATACTTTATCCCCAGACTCTACAGACCGCATGCTTTAAGCGGTGCTTTGTGCCTTGGCAGCAGCCTGGACACAGTGCAATGCTGTGGTTGCTGTGGAGGACGTTTTTCTTCTCATGCAGGAAAGTAAATACATCATGTACATGAACTGTCATTCGTCTGCTCCACAGGAGACTGCAACTTCTACTCTCAGGTATTTTTTCAAATTGTCATAAATACACACATTTCACACATCCAGGTTTTGTCCTCTCCTTTCCAGAGGACTGCAAATCCACTTCTAGTATCAGCTAGGAAGCATTTATGAATAGGGCAGAAGAATAAGAAGGGAGTGGAGACCCTAACCTTAAAAAAAAAAAGCCCAAAAACCCGTGCAAGAAAACCACAACTCTCAAAAAACTGTCCAGGTGATATAAAACCTTACTGTCATATGCACCATAATAAATGGTGGTAGTAAAAATAAGTCAACAGTATGTATCATCAGAAAGCACTTTATGAATGCTTATGCATCACTTCGGCAAAGATTTTGGCTGCACCCACATTCATTGTACTACATGGTAGCTTTTTTTGACAGCTGAGGTAAAGAAATCAGATCCACCTGAAAGCAATGGTCTTGAAATTTCCAGAGCTATAAATGCCCAATTTCAGAAGTGCCCTATGCAATCCTAAACAAAGTCAATGGAAACCATGCAGACACACAGAATGGCTGACATCCAAATTCAAAGCAATTCTGGCTTTCTCTGGGATCTGAAATTAGCTAAAAATGTTTTTTCCCTGTAGCTCCAAGTGTTAGGCTCTACAATTTTAATTTGGAAAGTAAAATTATTCATGCTTACTTGGATGTAAGCCTGAAACAGATCATCTTAATAATGAGGACTTGAGAACCATCATCAATATTCTCAAATTCTACTGAAATTTATTTTCAGTGAAGCTGAATTTATAACTGTGGGAATTAACAGCAGATTCAGCAAGCAAGAGTCTGAGTCTGACATTGGTCTCAGCACAGTCTGTTTCTACCTGTGAGAAACTTAATCAAGGGAAGCAAGAAATTCAAAACGAGAGGGAGTAAACGGCAACACAACTGCAGCTGGCGTTTGTTTGGATTCTTGGGATGCCTGTGTTGTAGATAACTAATAATAGTACTGCGTAGTTAAAATAGCCAATGAACCTACTGTAGTAGTTAAGCAACCAATGGACAACTAACATGAATTATTAACATACAAAAGTGTATATATATGACACTGGCCTTTGGAATAAACACTTTCTGCCTGCACTTTATGTTAGAATTAGTGTGTGTCGTGTCCGCCTCAACTGCGACATATAACAAAACCAGACACAAATATAAACTGCAATTGTCTTTATCAGGTGAATCTTCAGGGACTGCTTATCATGATGCCTCACTAAAAAGCTGAAATATTTACGAAGTTTCTGTATTTGCCTTCATCACATGTGATAGTAACTCTTACTAAATAAATAAGCAAAGCTTTATAGCACTGATTTGCAAACTCTGGGGAACATCAAAACACCAACTTTGAAAGTTTCTTAATGATTGTCATACAAGTTTTAAAACAATTCTTGTTTAATTAAGAACATTATGTAAAAGCAGCTTTGGTTATATATACATATATATACAAATAAAATATTTTTTCTTTTCATTTCAGTCTACAGAATCTCCTCAAAAAATGAGTTCATAGGTACTATATGCTGGTAATAAAATATTAAGTAGTTCATGAGCAAGAATTTACGAACAATATTAGGAACATCAATGACACTAAAATTAGATGACTTAATAACTAGTCTCTATTAAGTTTACCTAGTTAATTGTCGGTGATTAAAACACAGACTCAGACCGGCAGGGAATCTGAATCGTTTATTCAAAGAAACGAGCTGGTTTTATACACTTTTTCAAGGCACAGTATTTCCTTACATGGTAATTATCACTACATGACCTATCACACCAGCAATGCACTTTCTAAATGTCCTTCTATGGGGTGATCACACGCTGTTCACTGGTCTGTCATCTTCCGACAGGCTCCTCTCTATAGGGGTCTGCCGCTTGAGACTTCCTCCCCCCAGGGTCCTGCAGACACAGGCTTCTGTGTGCCGCCATGTGTTCCTTTGTGCTGCCATGTGCTTCTGCAGGCATGTCCCACAGCCCACAGCTCAACTCCATCCCATCTCTTTCCACAGTTAATTTGGGAAGATACTCTTAATAACACATAATTAATAGAAAAATTGCAACAAAAATGGCAGAGCACAACACACTATGACAAAATAATGAAAAACAATCCCCAAAAAACCACTGTCCAAACCAAAAATAGCCCTTGCTAAGTTTCTACTGTTTGTATTTTAGAAACAGTAATTTTACTACTCCTAAACTTTAAAAAATGGGATCCGTTTATCCAGTATCAAGAAGGCTGTCTATTCAATAAAGACAAATATTAGTATGACCCTTGACATGTCAAAGAAATCTCCACTGAGAAGCTGTCATACACCACCTGTTTCTCTACTAAAAAGCCCTCATGTCTATAAGCCCAGAACTCATTTGGGGTGCTAATATATTTTAAAAGTTCTAAGAACGAACAAAAGAATATTAATAGTACTTTCCCTACCTCTAGTAGTGTTCATGGGAATGGCACTATCACACAACAGAAGAATCATGTCAGCAGTTGCCTAAAGCCCCTTTTCAGCAGGACTAAGCTAGAAGATATACTTATGGATTGGGTTATTAGATCCAGACACGAGTCCCCTAGAAACAGCACAACACCTGCAAACCTTGGAATTGCCACCAAACACATGTGCACACGGAACTCCCAGCAAACAAAGCACCAAAACCTCCATATGTTTGCCCTAGATTTTATTGGTAAACTGGAGTTCAGACTCAGTATCTAAAAGGCTTATTATGGGTTTCATGTTCTTCCAATGAGTCCCCAACAGTACGGTCTGTTAGCCCAGCAAACTACACCTCTGATTTGAAATTAAATTCAGACCCACATTTATACTGGGGACGTTTTCCCCAGAAAGTGCAAAACAGACACAACAGCTCTAAGAGATACAAGATTACGGTAATGCCATGGGTTTACGCTGTAGATTCATCAGGAAAAAGAAGGAGAAGCTAGGGTAGACCCGCACCTTTCAGCAGGTAGCCATTAACTAGGTTTATCTGTACTAAGCAGCCAGGATAACTCTATGCCCACTAACCAACATTTACCAAGGCAGAGGTGGTAGATGTCCCATTCCTGGAAACACTGAAGGGCATGATGGGGCAAGAAACTGGCATTGAAACTAAAATGATGGCCAAGAAGAGGGCATTGAAACTAAAATATGAGCTGCCAAAGGTTCTTTAGCAAGAGGCTGCATCTCAGGGGATAACATGAATCACAGCCTTATAGTTATAACTAGTTTCACCATTTCAGGTAGGAGAGCTGTAACACCAGAAAATAAAGACAACTGCACTCTCTCCTACAGTGCCATGGCTGCAGTTTTGAATGATAAATACAACTTCTTAAACTCTGTCAGAAGCTTTGTCCTTCTTCCAAGAAGGTACTACAGAAAAGAATAAAACTAAATAAAATTAGTAGCTTGTAACTGTAAATGTTATTTCGCCCTCCCAGGTAATGCAGAGATTAATTTTTACAGGCAAAAGGTGAAAAGTCAAGCCATGGTACTCCAGCACTCATTTGCTGTCTCCAGCCTGCTCAAGTAGATCCTTTCAGGTTATTCTGACAACCACTTGAATATTTATTTCCAGCTGAGTTTAGCAAAGTTTTCTGCGTTTGCCTAACAGAAAACACTTTAAAGTCATTAAAAATACTTATACTAACTGGCAATGATATGAAAAACAATGAAAACTTCACTCTGTTGAAAACAGGCATCAAATGAGATTTCTTGTTCTTGTGAATATGAAACAGTTGGGTTTTCCCCATTTAAAGCTGTTGTGTCCATTTTCCTTGGAAGAGGAAAACAGCTTTGCCAGACATAGTAAAAAAAACCACACAGCACCACATCTCATCTTTCATAATGCCGGATATTTAATCACTTTTAAATCAACCAGCAGTGAAGATTTCAGAAAACTGAACTAGAAAACATAATACACTTAAACTTTTTATTATACTCCTTGTGCAAGAATTCCAGTTCCTGATGTGAGGTTTTAGTTATTTGGATTTTTTTTTCAAGGATTGTTGACCTTACCACTAACCAAAGCCAAACACCTTCAAGCTTCAAGATGAGCAGAAATACTTTGTCTCTTGGATGGCAACTTACTAATTCTCTCAAACTTTAAAAATAGAAACCCTCATCTTTAAATAGTGGCTTCAATCACAGCTTTCATCAGTGGCATCACACAAAAGAGAATTAGATGCAATGCACAGCACGCCACAGTGTCTCCTGCAGGCACAGGTCGCCTTCTCTATCATTTTAAAGTACTGCCTCTACCACAAAGGAGCCTGACCCTGGTTAAATTTATCCTAAACATTTCTCTTACCAATTGCCAGAGCATGATTCTGGCTAGAATGAACAGATGACTGGAGATGATGGAAAGGGAGGAGTGGGACGATAATTCTAGCATGAGAAGAAAAGCTGCAACAACAAAAAGGGATCACAAAATGGGAAGTACAGACTTCCTGTCCGACAGAAAGGACAACAAAATGATAGATAAACTAGCGCAACATATAAGCAGAGAATAAAAGCAAATGACCCACAATAAGTGATGGGCATTGAAAAGGAAAACAATGCCAGGCTCTGTGAACTGAGGAACATTTAGCTGCAACAGCCTTTTTTTTTTAAATTACAATATGTATCGTTCCTAACTGCATCTCCTCCAGATGTGTGTACATTTTAGGCAAAAAAACTTTCCTCATAGCTCTGGTGTGCTGGCATGTCTCCTAAAACTCACAAGAGATGCCAGTGTTACATTTTCTGTCCTAGCTCACATTCTCCTCTCTCAACACTTGGATCTGCACTGAACTGAGGTCACACACACCTTCCCAGCACATTCATGCACTGCATCTGAATACATGCTAATGACCTAAAACACACCACTTTGCAAAAAAGGTTTTAAGCCAAATAAAACATCAAATACTTAGCTACAGAAAAACAAAATTAAATCCCAACAAAACCAAATTGAGAGTGGCTGTTTAAAACAAAGATCAAAATACACCCCTGTGCTTGCCAGCACTTCATTAATAGCTATTTACTTTTTGGCTTTTTGACTCTGTCAAGTTCAGAAAAGAAGGGAGAAAGGGAAGAAGTAAGGAAGGAAAAGAGAGGGGAGTGTTGGTTGAAGGGAAGGTGATCATGTTTCAACAAGGCACCTTTAAAAATGCTATAAAATACTGCCTCTGAGCAAGCTTAACCTGTTTGTTGATAGATAATAGCATGTAATACTGTAGGCTCCATTCAGTCTTTTCCAATGTCTGGGCGCTCTGCCATTGAGGTATTTAATTATAACAGTTAGAAAATTACTTAGGCAGAGCTATCTATATTTGAATAAAACCCTCCTACCTACCTGTACGAAACCATTAGGTAATAGGTCTTAATCTTATATAAAATTCCCCAGGTAGTAACCACGATCCAGCTTCAACAGTACTAGGAAAAGCTGAGGCTGTTAATATTTAGAAACGACATTAAATAAGCCAGGATATTGCAAATGTACCTCAACATGATGCTAGAAAGTAACCAGCAACAATCAGCCATCCATTACCATCTGGACCACTGATAACATGGATAATGACCTGACTACATTAACATTGGTGAGGATAAAGACAAAGCAACATATATTCTTCTCAGCATATGAGACCAACGGTTCTTTGCCAATTATCAAAAATAAAAACAGAAAAACAAGAACGAAAAAACCCACAAATAAACAAACAAACAAACAAAAAATCTGATTATACAGATGCATGGCAATGGTCAGTACTTCAAGTTTTGTCCAGGTCATATTTGTGTTAGCCAAGAGAACTTCCTGGTGTTGTGGCAGCAGGGAGAGGCAGGGACACTGGAGCCAAGACAAGTGGGCAGGGAGAGACAAGAAATCAGAGAAGCTCAAGGTTAGACTAATATTAAGCTGTACTGCAATGCTACATCCTTGAAGAAATACATTTAGTGCCCAACTCCTTGTAGGAACGTGTTCACATGATGAAAACCAATGAAATTTTCATCCAAATCACACCCCTCAGCAGCCAGGGGAGAGCAGGAACTGAATTACATCCCTGGTTTAAATCTTCTTTCCCATTTTGCCAGTTCCTTCAGGATGGTGATAAAACCACTGAAGGGACAGAATAAATGAGTTTGCATTAGTACTGTCCTGTATCTTAATTGTATTCAATTAGTAATATATTCATCATGGAAATATAATTCAGTACGGAAAGCCTAGAGGATTGGCAAGAAAATTTCAATTCAATAATAAAGAAACAAATTTGGTAGTAGCATTTTGTTTTATTGTAGTTCTCTTCCAGAAGCACCACCTCAAAACTACTGCTCTGAACGTAACTGCCTGCACTATGAATCCAATGAGTGCAGCTAAAATCCAAGAATATGCGTTACATGTAGACATGCCAACCCCAACAGTGAGAAATCATGAACAGGAAGAAAAGAAATACCAGGCAAAGATGATGCTTACAGAGGAACCTACACTTGGAAAGTGTTTGAGTTTGCAATGATGTTTGAGTTCAAAATAAAGTTTAAATAACATGCTGAGAAATGAATTTTTTACCTTTTATATATTATCTACATCTATTACTGCAAGGTAGTAGTATAATAATATAATACCTATACTACTAACTAACATTTCTATGGTAACAGGATGCCAATGTCAGACTGACATTGTATTTAAAATTTACATTCTCTCCATTTCTGACGAAGTCACAACTACCAGTGCAGTCTTCCAGTGGGAAGGGTCCACTGGGAATGCCAACAGCCAGAACACTGCAGCACCAACCATCCCTTATCTCCAATCCTTACTGCCATGTCCCAACGCACTTTTTTCCTCCTGATACTTATCTACTGATCCTTTTAACATGGGCAAAGCTGCTAATGACAAAAGGGAAGATTTTAAACCAATTTTTGCACTAATAGATTTTTCTTCTTGTTATACCATCTCTCCCCAGCAATCTTGAGCATGCTTCTACTGCCTCTGGCATGATCACAGAGACCTCTAAACTTAAAAGAACAGAAACCTGTTCTGTACTCACAGGCCATTCTGCCAAAACAGAAAGCCTATGAGACACGACATTTTTTCATTTACCAGCATGCCTCATTTTCCAGTTCTTCCAGGAAAACACTCCTACAAGAAAGGAAATATCCAGATATTTAAAGCCTTAGTCAATATCTGCTGTGACTGGGTAAGTAAGACACAGGTTGCATTCCCACCCAGCAAATAGCCTTGCCATTTCCTAAGTAGCCATGCTATCTCGCTAATGAGTACAAGGTCTTATCATCTGTTGTTTGTATTGCATTGAGAAGCTAAGGGCCCTGTTAAACGTCAATCGATTGGCGCTGTACAAATACTCAGCTGGAGACTCTCCTCACTTAGAGGAGTTTGCTGCCTAAGCACATGAAACAAACAGCACGGCAAGGAAAACAGGTATGCAGATATCGGTGAACTAAGCTGTGCAAAATCACCAACAGAGCCTGAAGCCCCCTCCAGCTGACCAATGCTGCTCCCATGTTCTATGCCCAGCCACCACCTACCACGTCCTTTCCAAAACCAGTTAATTACCTTTCTTTCCCTGCCTCTTTTGTTTGTTTAGCAGGAAAATAGGACAGGAGACTGTTCTGACAATTTCTTGTTTGGAGAAATGTAGGTTCTTTCCATTTGGTACCAGTAGCAAGAAGTTATGCTCTAACATACGCAACGTTTTCATTCACTTGTCTGTGGCTCTAACTGGAAACCATGTGACAGCTCACTTGCGGATGAAGCACTCAACCTGATTTTTCATGGAAACAACCAAACTTCAGATTACCCACCGACCCTGGCTATTAAAGAGGATTTTGATTATCAGAAGTTTTATGTAATAGTGGTACACAGAGCCCTTTTTCAGTATATATATTAAAAAAAAACAACCCAGCATCTAGATCCTGCAGATTTCAGCAAGCTTTTAGCATTTTGCCGAAGCAGTACCTACAACATTTTCACTGGCAGCAACGGAAAACCTGCAAAACATCAGGCAGGTCTGTTCCTGCAAGAGAAGTAACATCTCCCTCTTTCTCCCATTGTATCTCTAAGTTATTTCTCCTGCCTTCTCCTTCCCCTGTCACATCAACCTGCTGGGTTTTTTTCTTCCAACATGGTGTTTTAGCTTTCTTTCAGACACAGTAACTAGCTCTAATGTACCCTATTCATGTGCCAATCAAGCCATCATCAAGATCTTTGAGAGAACAATACTTGTATGCAAAGCCCTATTTTGAACTGGTATTTGAGTCACTGCAAGCCAGCCATTAAGCAATCACACATACGGTTAATGGCTTATGTTGACACACTATAGGGAATTAACCTAGAAAAAAATTCCACTGCACTATTATGAAAGCAATCCTATCCCGGAACAGGAGTATAGTGCAAATTAACATGCTCTTCAGTTAATTTTTAAGAGCCACACTTTGGGTGCAGAGTACAGTCTAAAGGAAGGGCTTACTGTAAACTGGAGGAAACAAAATGTCTTTCAGTGCAGGAGTATTTCTTTTACACGGAGATTTACACAGTTAGAGATTATTTATAGCAGAGAGTAAAATTATGTATTATTCAGAGTTTCATAATTATTAGCTCTGTGGAATACAGTAATGCCAGGGAATTGAGTACAAAAAAAAAAATCAAACCATGTGACAGACGTTACTCAAGCAGTCTGAGGGCAAGCCAGTACCAAGATACTCCTCCTGTACCTATGAGTATTCATCACAAAACGTGAATAACCAATAAGACCACAAAGAGGTCCATGGACAAAACCAAGTGGGAACTCAGATCATCCACATCCTTGATCTGTAACCAATTTGAATGTCCTGCTACCACCCAAACTCCTGGTAGCAAAGCTTTCAGCATGGTTACATCACAGCCACCCTCTGACTTAAGACATTTTTAAAATAATTTATACAAAGTAAGATCATCTTAGCTCCAAACAAATGCGTCTAAAACCATGCATTACAACCATCATTTTTGGCAAGACTTGAGATTATTTGTAAAAGCCAGTGAAGGAAAGCAGAAATATTCCTATTTCTTTTAACCCAGAGTTCTCCACACGTAGGGAAAAAGGGAATGCAGCAACATTTTATACACTTAGGAGTTCAACCAACTATACTCTGGAGGTGTATTTTTTTTTTTTTTTTGTAATCAGGTGGTGTTAGCTGTCTTCTGTGTAGTACGGCCTCAGAAAGAGCCGTATCAGCACAACTGTGGAGCAGCAGACTCCTATGGTAGTAAGAAAGAGAAGTACTGAAGAAGACAGTGGGAACTTCACACTAAGAAAAAATATCACATGTAGCTCATGCCTGTAATAACATCAACAAAAAACCTAAAGGAGTTCTATGGAAGGGTATTTGTTATGTTTTAAGTAAATAAAGTTTAATGCTATACCTGCAACTAAGTTAAAACAGGGTAGCATTGCCAGTTGCATCAATTGTCCTTACCATCATGGAGTCACATTGAATCATCAGTCACAGAGGTTAACTATGTCATTTTTAAACAACTCTGACTGATTTTTCTTCATCAAGTTGTCAGTCCCAGGTTTAATACATATCTGTGTTTTAAGTTAAAACATATTGCAAAACCCAACACCAACACTTCACAGATGACCAACCCAGAGTTTGGTTCATTACTGCTGAGGAAGTTCTCAAGCACTTTTCCCTTATCAAAAACCTCCATGAATAACCATTGCTGAAACACTAGGAACATCACCAAAGTATGTAATCTAACCAGTTTAATGAGATCTGGGTCCTGTCCGTCCCACCCCCGTCCCGCTCTCCCCCCACTCCCCACCCCGCCCCGCTAACACCCCAGTCTCAGGTTTCTGCTGTATAACCACCAACACCTACAAGGCACGTTTCATGCCATTTAACAGCTTCAAGGGCAATTCCATAAAACTTAAACTGCCTTAATAGGAGCGCAGGGAGCCACATTCACCCTTTGGACTCCAAGGACATTACACCCCTCTCCACCTAGCAACACTATATTTAAAACAACAAATGTTTCACACCATAATCTCCCAGGTACGACTCCAGACACAGACACAATGAGGTTCAGCCCCTTGTCTTGCTCCAGCAGAGACATATTTCGTGAGTTTGGACAGGTTGCTTTCCTTCCCAAGTCTCAGGTTCAAAGGAGAATAATATTTCTGCATCTCTGTGAGGAAGGAGGAGGCTAAAGCTACCCATGTTTCTGAGCTGTCTAGATGGAGCCTTAAATCTGTTTACTGTTAAAAAAACAGTGATATCATTGCACACATAATTATATAAAAAAATCTTCAGTTGCAGTTTCACTGTGTGTTTTTGCCCTGCTGCAAAAAGAGAACATAAAGAGCTATAAATCCAATTTCATAAAAACGCCAATTTTAGTAACTCTAAGTACTTTGAATTTTATTCATTTTTTTCTGGTTTATTTTGGTCTTCTAGTCTGTCCCACCCAATGTTTAGAAAGCAACCAGAGCCTCAAAAGCCTGGGCTAGACCTACATTTTTAGAAGGCTTAAAAAAAAAAAAAAAAAAAAGCAAAGCAAAATTGGTGTATGAACACAGTCACTGATACAATGAAGCCAGATGACAAAATCTAAATGTCACAATTAGTCCAAACCCATATACAACAGTTTTAGCATTTAAGAATTCTTTTCAATTACATATAACATGTAACTTGGATGTAACTAGAAACTATTTTTAGCAAAAAGCACTCAAAATACCTATACTGTGGGAAAACTAAAAGCACATAGTACTGTGGGAGGTCCAACCTCAGTCTTCCCAGTCATCAATCAAGGAGACCCCACCCCAAGCGATGAGAGCTCCTCCTTTGAGGAGGGCTCCATGGCAGGACCGAGGTCTAGGGCCCTCCCCTCCCTCCGGAAAGTTCTTTTTAGTTCGACGCCCCGTTGGCCCTGTTTACTGTCAGTTTGTTGTACCCTCCCCTCAAATGCGTTGATTGGACCCTGGGTCCCCAGACCCTCCCCTCGAGCGCGTTCCCATCGGCTGTGACCCTGGACCCCGCCCCAGTTTCGTGCCCCTTAAAACCCCGTGCACGTCCTGTTCTCCCCGGAGATCTCCCTCCATGCCCCTCTCCGACCTAGACCCTCGTTGCTTTCCCCTGAATAAAGGAGACTTGGAGAAGACCCCCTCTCGGCTCTCTTTGTTTTCTCTGGTTGCCATTCCACCGCGCCCCGCCTGTGTGCCTGTCTGGAGCGGTCTCGCCTTGTCCGCGACCCACCCGTGTGCACCAAAGCCCTACATCCTCGGCGTGCAGGGCCCCCCAGAGCCTGTGTCCTCGGCAGAGGCCAGGGGGACGAAGGTGACATAGTACAACTTCCTAATGCCAAAACAGATGTCATGGCAGCACCTGGAAGGGCCTTTTTAGAACCAAACATGCTTTTATGGAGTAATTTTCAAGGTATCTTAAATAAGCTGACATAGAACAACCAATTTTGATAAGATGTAAAACTTCAGCTTCGAAAACTTTTGGTCATCAATTATTGCATAGCATTTTAACATAAGAGTAATTTCTACTTTACAACATTAAAGGATTGAAGTTTGCCCAAAGTGTCCCATGTGGCAGAGTTCATGTGTGCTAACACACAACCCTTGTATTTCTCTCCGTAAACTGTACCTTCAACGACTGGCAAATTTGCTGCCTATTGACAAGGAGTGTAGCTGAATACAAGAATCCAAACAGCCTCATCAGCCTTCCTGATCTGTGGAGTTATGAGGGTTTTAGCAACATTTCCCTTTTTCTGATTTGAGATCAATGGCCAAATCCCTTATAGATACAAATGAAGACATGGGTTAAGCATCCACCTTAGCTTCCAGTGAACCTTACACATGAATTAAAATGAAAGCTTGCCCAAAACATCTGCCAGGACACTCTTAGAGAAGAGCTACAGGTTCAGCTTCTATATCAATAGTACAGGACTGAACAAGGGACATCAAGGGACTATTCAAACCCAATTTTATTTCTTTTCATATAGAGTGCCATACCTTGCTATTATCTGACTTATCACAGAGCTAATTATTTCATTTCAAGAAGCCAAATTCATGTATGCTTTTTGCCTTGTGAAAAAACACGCAACTCTTCTTGGTTACTTCCCTGAGAGCCAGGCTGCTTGCCCATTCCCTCCAACAAGCGAGTCCAGCTTCGGGCCCGGGAAAGTCACCCTCGTCACTGCCAACTGCTGCTGGTATTGTGCAGGCAACTGCACAGCCCCACACATGTACACATCTGTTGCTCTCAGGAATTTGGCAGAGGCACAGCCCTACAACTGACACTGGCCCACAGATGACAAGTCCCTCCAAGTCACATCCTCTAAGGATTCAAGAGCCTCAAGCAATGCTGCCTGCACCATGCTAAGCTCGTGGGGGCACAACTAACTTCAAGCAATGTGGGTTAGCAATAGAGTAGACTCTGTTAGGAGCAGTCCTGTCTGCAGGTAATAGGGCATTCCACCAGAAAAAAAAAAAAAAAATCTATGAAGGAAAATAATCAGTCTGGATGAAGAGAAACCAAATGAAAGCATAAAAACTCCTCTTTATTCACCAAGAGATGAGGGAGGAATGTACTCAGCACTTCCAAAGGTCTGAGGACAAAAGGCAGACTCTCCTCTCACCTGCAGCAGAAAGCCAAGTAAGACAAGGAACATCACCTTTGTCCTTTTGTTTAATACTATTATTGTGAGCTATGCCTAAATGCAAAGAGGCTACCACAAGCAGCCCACCTCAACCACTGACAGGCCTAATGAGCAGCTAACGTGACAAGAAATCTAGTGTAACAAAGATGGATCAACTCTGACTGAGACATTGGCCCTTGGTCAAAATTTGCCCCTAACTAGAGGAGACTTCTACAGAATCCCAACAGTCCGTGAGGCTGGTTCTTAGTCAACTGAGTCTCTTTTTACATATTTAAACTACAACTACTGAAACAAAGAAAATTTGCAAGGAAAAGAATACATTTTGAATTACCAAAGAAAGAGTTTGGGGAAGAGATTTTTATAATGTATTGGACTAAGCAACAGACATGTGGGAGAAGGGGTGACAAGTTTCAGGCACAGAGACACTTTTTGAGGTCCTTAACGGCATGCTGATGTGTTTTGCTGTTGTAGGGCTTCCCACTCACCTGCAGAGGTTGTCCCTCTATCATTACTGCATACAAAGGAGCCAGCACAGCCTGAGCTGGCAAGCCGTAAGAGTTAAACCCATACTGCACACCAATTAGAAAAACTCTGCAGTTAAAATCAACTGCAATTTCAAGGTAAAAAAGAAAGTAAGAAGAGAAAAATCAAAAAACCCTCACACATTGACACACTCACAGAAAAAGCTGAGTACGGTTAGCATGGGGAATCCAGTCCCTCACACATTCCCATTCCCTGTCAGTACATTCACAGTAGTTTTCAATAAACATCTGCACAAGTCACTGGAAGGGAAAAAAAAATCTGTTTTCTTTCATACAATTACACAAAAATAACTGTCATCACAACCATCCTTGTGGTAGAAGAGTCCATATTTGCCTGCAGTGAAATCCGTCCGCAGCTGCCCTGTGGAAAAGACAGCCAATAATTGGCTTCTTTCACCTCTGTTAACCATGAACAAAAGTGTCATTCAGCTCCCAAAAGGATAGAAGGCACCAATGGATGGTCAGCTCTCTGTGCCAATGGGCTGGAATAACAATAACCCTGTAGCATTTTCTTTTTCCTTTTGTTTAGTCTTTCAAAGCCCTTAATTAAGACCCTCACAAAGCACCCCTACAGGCTTCTTTCAATGAGGCATTACACGCCTGTTTTCTTGTATTTAAAGAAGAAAAGTAACAGGGAATTCTGAAACACATTAAGCACTACACACGATTTCCACACATTCACAACTGAAATACTGTTACATTTTAGCTTTTAAATATTATCATCAGTAACAAGAAATTCAAGCTTACTACACTCACTCTTTGCTATACATTCTTTGCTAAATACAGGCAGTCATAAAACTGGCCTATCTGCAACAGCTCACTCAAATCCATCACAAGACAGCAGCTCCCAAAATGAAAGCAAGTGGAACTACGCATGTTGACCAAACATCCCTGGTCACCCTGAAGCAGACAGCTGAGAAAGGACCGGGTAACATTGAGGCTGCACATGATGCATCAGCATTGTCTGAAAATAGAGCTGGTGGAGGCTAAAGTATAAACCCTGCTTTTAAGTGGCCTCTCATACAATTATATATCTACTTGCATTTAATATAATGAAGGTAATCTGTACTCCACTGCTTAGGACCAAACTGATGTAATACTGATGTTTGTGTATTAAACAGGACATTTGAGGATTACATCAGCTTTTCAGCAGTGTAGGCAGATTCTGTTTAACAGAAATGCTATAGAAACTTGTAATATTTGAGCCACAAACAAGAAACAAAACAGTTTTAAGAAAACACCACTGAAATACCATCCTCATAGAAGCAGGCTGATTGGAGGAAACCTAGTCATCCAATCCCTTCACACTTCAAACCAGCCAAAGCAGCAGACTAATGTGGTCACTGTTTTTTGGGAGGCATCTACTGCACGTGGTGATGGGCTGGGGGTAGGTAGGGAGTAGCAGGTACAACCACCACCTAAAGCCATCAGCTGCCCAACCGTGGTCCAAGGCCTCCAGCGTGCTGCTGCCTTACTCCATTACCTTGTAAATACCCTTGTCCTGTGAATACAAGCAGCTTCCTTGAGGGAGACTGGCCCAGCCAGTCCAGCCAAAAACTACCAAAATCATTACCAGAGGATATTTTTCACATCAAAGAACCATAGGCTGAGGCTCTGGTAATCTGTAAAACACTTTCTCACCTGAAAGAAAACAGGAATAGCTTTTTTGCGATTGACAGAAACGCCCAAAACATTTTGAAGAGCAGACAAAAACGTTTTTATTACAAATGCCAATCTGGGCGAATGCAAAAAGCAACAGTTTAAAATCTCCTCTACACCACCTACGTATCCAGCAGGCACTCTCCAACAAGCACCACATGCTATAAAGAAAACTGTGAGTCTAGGCAAAACCTGGGATTGTTCAGCATGAAAAAGAGAAGGCTTTGGGGTGACCTAATTGCAGCCTCCTGGTACCCGAAGGGAGCCTAAAAAAGAAATGGAGAAAGACTATTTACAAGAGCATGTAGTGACAGAACAACAGGGAATGGCATCAAACTGAAAGACAGTAGGCTTACATTAGATATTAGGATGGCATTCATTACTGTAAGGGTGGTGACACACTGGAGCAAGTCGCCCAGAGAAGTTGTGGGCGCTCCATTCCTGGAACATCCCTTGTTCAATGCCAGGCTGGATGAGAGTCTGAGCAATGTGGTCTAGTGGAAGGTGTCCCTGCCCATGGCAGAGTGGTTGGAACTAGGTGATGTTTAATCCCTTCTAACCTAAACCATTCTAGGATTTTATGAAAACGCAACTGGGTACAAATTAATGTAGACCTTTTTATTTTTTTTTTTTAAATACACCAAAGAGTTAGCTGCTTGTAACTCTGTTCATATACTCAAAAAACCAACTTTCCTTTCAGGAATGGCAATCTAATGGTACTCAGTGATTTCGCTTTTCAAAGATCAGATGGCCTACTTAGGTATTATACACCAAAATCTCTTTCTAGTCTTACCTTAGACCACTGAATTGAGACTACGACAAATAATACATGATGACCACCTGTCCTACATGGTGTTCCTGTTCCCTCCTCCTACAAGAAAATATGATGTAACTATACAAAAAACCAAGGAGGAAAAAACCACAGCAATGACTGCACAACTTGGTTTGAAGGCCTAACTCCACATATTTTTGGAAAGCCTATTCACAAGCCTTTATCAGAATGTCTCCTATCACTGATCTTAACAGAGTTCAACATTGATAAAAGAGGAATTTGCACTCAAGTTTTGTTACATTATTGACAATTTCTGTGATTATTTACCACAGCAGTTCAGAAGGAACTCTTCTCTAGCAGCAAAGACAAGAAAAGTAATTTATATTCTAAAACCAAGCATGAAAGCTCATCCTAAGTGCATCCAGTGCATCAGCTACAATCCAAATTTGTATCAAACTGATAAAAATTCTGCTTGAATATCTGATAAAACTGCAATATAACATGAGAATATGCCACTGCAATATAATATAAAAAAGTAAAACAAGACTCAGCCCATCCTGTGCAAGCCAAGGCCCACATGAAGGTGAGGCTTTGCCTCTCACCAGTTGCATGGCTCAGTGTCTAAACTTGTTGCCAAAAAACAACAAAAAAACTCCCAACCAAACAACAACAACAAAAAAACCCCAACAAAAACCCTCAAACAAACAAACAAACAAAAACCCAAACAAAAACACCCAACCAAACCCAGCAAATACGGCCATAAACTAAAACACAAGAAGTTTCATTGATGTAGTGACATGAGGAAGTACTTCTTTATGTTGAGGGTGGCAGAGCACTGGAACAGGCTGCCCAGGGAAGTCATGCAGTCTCCCTCTGGAGATATTCAAACTCAGACACATTCCTGTATCACCTGCTCCAGGTGACCCTGCTTTGGCAGGGGTGTTAGACTGTATGATCTCCAGACGTCCCTCCAGCCCTAACAATTCTGTGAAAACAAATGAAACCAAACAAATGCCCCAAAACTATTGGGGCATCAGAAGCACTCACAAATATGACTGTTGATTAGGAATTGCATCTCAAACTGGATACTCGTGCTAACCAAATTTAGTAGGACAGTTCTGGACTTCTGGATTCTGCCCTAACATGAATAAAATTAATAATACTTACTATTGCTGACCCAACAATATAAGCCAATAAAAACTTAGCATATTTTCTATTTTTTAAGGAAAATGTATACAAGCATATGAAATGTTTCACAGAAACCCTCTACCAAAAAGAACTGATAGCCATGACTTGCAATTATAAAAAAGAGGCTAAAGAAGCCCTTATTACTAATGGTTTTCTTGAAAAGGTTAAGTTATCTCTTCAGTTTAACTTTTTTCTCAATATTTAAATTACTACACCTATTTAAAATTGAGCAGATTTTAATCACTGAACTGTCATGAACAAACCAGCTTAATGCATACAGAACATTTCAAGTATTCTCATGAAAAACAAAGACCTATCACATTAACTATCTGGTCCACACTCTTTGCAACAGAGATTAAGGCTTGTCAAATTTAATCTTGTACTTAGGATCAATTTTTATACAAACACATCTAATTCATGTGTGATCAAAAAGCAAGTGACCCACAGAAGGCAATCAAGTAATCTGCCTGTATTTCTAGCTTGCTTATAGACAGAAATAGTACATGCATCTTCCCAGCAATATGCATTTTACAGGTGAACTCCAAGAAAAAAATTTGGCTTATGAACACTAGTCTACTTGGTTATCTCCACATGACAAACATGGGCATATTTTACATCATCATAACTATTCTATAGGCAAGGAAATACACTTTTCCACTGACCAATGTAAATTCACATTACATCAACTACAATGGATAAAAGGTGGACAAAACATATCCTTCCCAAGCTCCATTAATTAAATGATCTGGTTTGTCTTGTTCTTGCTTATTTCAAAGAAGTCTGGTTTCTTCTACCTTGAAAAACTATGAGTTTTACTGGATCAGTAAACCAAGGCCAGTAAAACTTGCCACACAGCTTTAAACCTGCTCCTAATAGCTCCTTTAAGCTATTGACAACCTGTTTCCTCATTACCTATTTAATCATTTACTTCCATTAACACACCCATTTTTCCAATTTATCACCAGCAAAATTATGAAGATAACATTAAAAAATAAAAATTAATGCCCTGAAAGTTGACAGGGTGAAAAGGTTTCTCTTGAAACTAGCAAACCATTTTTAATACAATAAATGAAATAATGCTCTGCAATTACAGTGTCAGATTCCACAATAAATAACAATGTATGTTATATTCAGTACCAAATCTGAAAAGTGTAAAGCAGATGCAGTGATTTATTTTAAATTTTAGTTGAGGGATAGGTGATCAGATTAGAGGTTTAAGAGACTACTTTAGCAGAAAAGGTGACAAAACACACAAAACATGATCACTTTTTGTCCGTTCTTGAACAAACACCAGGGTATAATGAAGAAGGCAATTTTATTTAAAAACATTTATAGCTTTGTCAAGTTAAAACAGTATACTTCTTGCAAAAGTTGCAAAAGAAACAGCTTTTAGAACTAATTCTGTACCACCCAGTTCAAGAAATTCTCTCTTCTAACTACCATTGAATTAAAATAAAAACAGTTTTAACAAAGAATGTATGCACTTTATCCCTGCTGGTCTTTACTATTTGTATTTTCTTTTCTTTCATCCATACTATGTATTAGGAAGGACAACATAGAAGGCAAACAGAAGGATATAACCCTGAGAAATTTCCACAAGATTAAATATGTATTTCTTTGCTACCACAAGAGCAATCAGTCTGGCAGCATTGCATCACATTCATCTTATAAATACTTTTAAATACTGTATGATTGAACAGCTGCCAGTAGAAAGAAATGGTTGAATTAATGGATATTATTAGGTAATTTGAATGTACCTGTATTGCCCCAATACAGTATTGAAGGGCAGAGTAGACTGGTGCTTTCCTACTGAACTCACAGGGCCTTCAGTTAAGGGAGAAATGTTTAGAGCTTGCTTATGCAGTACATCTAGTTGTTTAGTTTCTGCAAACTGAAACTTAACATGCTATTTAAAAGGTATAATTTATGTTTCCAAGACAGCTCTAGGCACTGTCTTGTTTGGAGTTGCTTACCAAGCAACTATGTTTCTCCAAACAAACTAATGTGCAGAAGGGTAAAGGGCAGTGAAGGTAATTATTGGAAGGAAATCTCTCCCTAGGCCAGAAAAGAATAATTTAGCTTGTGCGTGTTAAATCACATGGGGAAGTGAACACTGAAATAACTCAGTGTAAGTGATAGCAAGACCTATCTACAATCTTCTTGAAAGGAAATTAAAGCAGGGATAATATAAAGTGGGATTGTTTAGGCAACATGAAGGCAATATCCCCAAACTTAATTCACAGTTCTTTGTATAAACGTTCACATTTTCCCTACACACACACACACACACACACACACACATACACACACATTCCCCCACAGCAGAGAAAACCTTCAATTACCCAGTAATTAAATGAGTGCGCTGAGACCTAAAGCAGTTAAACTGCATTCTGCATCCTGGATTCAACACAGTTTACTTATTGCTCATTAATCTCTCCACAGATGTTATCTTTTTAACAGCTAAAAAAGCTTAAAATATGACCAAAATTTTCAATGTTTAAGATGCCTCTTGTGCTTCATTCACCATCTTGTCTAAAAGCATGCAACATATAGCAGTAAGTGTGATGAGTTTCCAGTCAAGTCCTTCCCCAAAAGCCTTGGGCTATTGTGTGAAAACTTAATGAAAGACATTTGCACTGAAAAGCTGGTGAAGAAAAGCAGTAACAGTATCTTCTCCTTCTGAGTTGCACACCTGGAGAAAAGAGCCTTTCCAAGACATCAACAGCGCACTGCTGCTGCTAACAAGATAGCAGCACAATAGGGCCTGTTTGTGTTTTTAACTGCACATGCAGTGATTATTTGCTGAAGCTTCTTGGGTGATCTGCATATATTCTCTGAAATTCCACTATGTGTTAACTGCTTTTAAAATACAAAGCAAATATGGAGCAATATTCTGTATTTCTAACATCCTATGCACTTCAGGGAGAACTAAACCAAAGACCGACTATTTCATAGTGACAGGTAAAGAAGTAATCCCACTTAAAGCTGTATTTGTATGTTTGAGCTCTCAAAGGAGATAAGCAACATCTATAACATTGACAGATCTTAAGGCTTTCCCAACAGTTTTGCATATATGAATTGTTAAGATATCTGCTGTCAGCCTCAAAAGAAGCATCTGCTAGCTCTGCTGCAAGAACCGTTCTGTCTCCTTTAGCAAACTTTAAAATTTTATAAGTCGCTCTTAACTCTTTTAGCAAAGCCCTCAAATTAAGTTGCTAAGCCAGATATCTCTAAGTTCCTGCAGATTTCCATTGATGTACAGAAGAGCTAAACAGAACTCACCGCTATCATACATAAGGCTTCTACTTCAACACAAACATGAGCAGGGCTCAAATCCCAAAGCAGGGTGCTAGTGCTCAACGGTTTTTCTTTCTTTAAATTAGAGATGCAAAAGACCTCTAATACTGAAAATGGCCATATGTAAAACTACCTCTACACTTTGCCTGTTGATTCACACTGAGATTCACCTGTTCTCTTAAAAAGCTACTTTTCAATTTGATAGTTCAAGAAAGGTACCAACAATTAAAATTTACTTAGCACATGGGACAGTAGGTACTACATAATTCTTGTTCTTTTTCTCAGTAACAGCAAAATGCAACTAATATATCATCTTTTGAAAGAAGTGGATTTTTTGGAAATAAGTACATATATCATAAACACTGTAGAATCCTCAGTTTCCCCAGTACCTCTAAAGTGTATCTCCTGATGGGAACTTGCAGACTAGAGATGACACAGAAGCTGCCCATTCCCACTGAAGATGCCAAAGGACAAACTGGTGTGAAAGTCAATTTGCATAGCAAAGTGGCCAACAGTATCAATCTTGACCTTTTTATAGTAAAATAAATCAGCCTGGGCACCAAATTCACTGAGGCAAGTTCAATGAAAAATGGCACGAGGGACAAATATTTTTTTATGTTTACATTATTATTCCACTATTCCCTATTCTTGATGGCACTGAACCAACCAAGACCAGGTGATGCACTTTGCCTGAAGGACATAGGGAATACATCTAGTGAGGCAAATACCAAGGGTATTTGCATATTTATCTCATGTTTGTCAGAACTTCTCCTATTCATGCTATTAAGGGAAAAACAATTATTTTGTGTAAGTGAAGATACAATCACAGTGCAAGCAGTCCTACTCTTAAGCAGGACTTCAGATACATTATTGTTTTCATGCCAGTCTTTTTTTAAATATATAGACTTATTTTACTGGCGTAATTACTCAGGAGAGTTGAAGAGTTTTAATGAGGAAAAACCGGTCTTGCTGCAAAACTGCAAAGGATTCTGCTGAAGTAAACAACTGCCACTTATTATCCCCAAAACAAATTAAATCCCTACATAATGCTCTTGAACAGTGAGATATTGCATGTTTTTGGTCTGAAAACTAGAGACCTGCCTTTGCAGTAAGCATGTTAAAGAAAAACAACATGTAAACAAACTAGTTGAAATTTTTGAAAAAAATGTCAAGCAAGAGCACGTACATTCTAAATAAATGACTGACCTTATATTGAAGAGATATAATGCCTCCAGTAAACACTTAGCCATAGTAACACAGAGCCAGCAGATTTGCCCTTGCAAAAGACATGGATTTTCTACACCTAGCAAGACTCACACTCACTCTGTAAAATATTAACAGTTTGGTCAATATTAGCCCATCCACTTCCATTGTTTTTTTTAACCCAAATGTTAAAACCAACAACAGTAAAAAATTACCAAAAGGCAGAAGCCTGTGCAGGCCCAAATCATCAGTAACTATATTCTAAGAGTAGGACTCTTTACAAAGCACCATTTCCTTTCCTCTCCCTAGCTAATTCCACGAAGGCCACCAAGACCCCTAGACAACACCCAGCAGAGTGAGCATTTAATGCCTCAAGAGAGCAGCTACTTCAGCGAAACTGTAAATAAAGGAGATGAACAGGAAATATGTAGGTTGCTGCTGACAATGGCTTTGCAAAATTCCCTTCAAGAATGTGTAAGTCTGGCAACTATCTTCCAAACAGTGCAGGGCTCCTTTCAGTGGGTTAAAGGGCTCCTAATTTGCAGGAGCAGCTCACAGAACTGCTGAGAGCACTACTACAGGCATGTACCCCAGTCTGGGAAAAGTTTCCCCTGCTTAAAAAAATGCCATATTTCTAGGGCTTCTAACCATAGCACCTGAAAGAGATGACAACCTCTTCACCGCTTTTACATGCATGAGTGGAGTGAAGGTCAGATCAACCAGTTGTGGCACATGAAGAACACCAGGCATGTTCCCGGACAGAAAGACCCACTGCACTGCAGAGAGAGGCCTGCACTCCAAAGTCACAGGTTTCACAGTGTCTTCACTTTTCCAGATGAACCAACTACATCTGCTACTATTCTGGATCAGCATTTAGAAAACAGCAAGGAAACTTCTCAAGTAAGAGTTATTTTTAAAATAATGTGAGACAAAGTTTTCAAAAGGACAGTCAGGATATCCCACACATCAAATTCTAGTAACAAAGAAAGGACTGAAGCTCTACACCGCCAACTCCTTCTGATAGCCAAGGAGCAGCAAGCTTCCCCAAACATCCTTTCCTAACTTGCACTAACTTCTCCTCCTGCAACAGGAGCAAACCATCCTGCTTTGCTGCCACAACCCTAAAGCCCTGAGTGCAGGAAAAACAAATTCTCACTTTTCAAGCTAACACACTGCCATGTTCTGTTTGGATAGCAGGGAACAGTGGCTGCCATTTTTTGCTCTGAAAGGGGAAGCAATTGGCACAGGAGAAACTGACCCCCAAGTACATCCCAGTGGGACCCCCATATATGCGCTCACGTCTTTTGCATCTACTGAACACCACATACCAACCACCACAGTGCCCAAATGGTTGAGATAAAACACTGCATAGTATCCCATACAGATGAATGAAACACAACCACAGTGAACTGTACTGCATGGTCTCTGCAATACATTGCATTACTGCAATGCCAAAACAGCATTGTTCTACATCTGGGGCTCTTGTGCCACAGGAAAACAGTGCCAGGCAAAGTACAGCAGCTTCAGCAAGAACATTTTGATTGCCCACAGCAAACCTTATGGCTAGCTTACCAATCAACCATGAAGTTTGAAGCCCCCAGCTCTCTGCCCTTACAGCCCTACACATGGCTTTCAAAGATGGGAATGAAATATTCCATATGTTTCCATTGTCAGTGACATGCCTATTGAAAGCACTGCCATGCTGCTCTCCCCACTGAGGCACTGGGTCAGGCTATCAATCTGTAACTACTCAGATGTCAAGAAGGTAATGGCAAAACTCCCAAATTAAAACACATTTTTGGAGAGCAACCTTATAAAATATACAACTGCATCTGCAGCACTGTTAAGCTAAATTAAACAGGTTTAGGCCTCCCCTGCATACCTCTGAAATCGCATATTCGTTTATGATTCACTACTAATCGCATAACCATTCAAAAGTCCAGGCACATTTGCTTAAAAGTTTCCGGGTGAAAAAAGTCCTTACAAGACCTAGCACTTCACCACAATTGGCTGGAGAGAGAAAAGGAGAAGGCACATCACTTTAAAAGAAAAAAAAAAAAAAGAAAGCCTTTTTATTTTAGTTAGAAAACGCTCAAATGAGAGCTGCAAAGATGGCTGTTTACTCTCCAAGGGCCTGAATTCTGAGGGTGCTCTCCACAGTCCTCCCAATAACTTCACCTGACTTTAGATTTTTCTTCATTTTGTTGTGCTTTTTTTTCCCCCAAAGTAAATAATTAGCACTTGCTCTCCTGGGAAGAAGACATTTTTTTTCTGCCCCAGAGACAGAACCTTCTGTGCAACTTTAATCCCGTCTTCCAGACCATAATGATTTGAGGCTCTTCCTTCATTTTTAATGCAAAGCTTACAGGAGTTATTTACTAGATTTGAAAAAAAAAGTGACAGCGTTCTTAAGTTTTTGTAATAGATTTCCTAGTCCTAAGGAAAAAGTTAACTCTCATAATTTTAAACTTTAATTTTGATTTTAGATAAAAAACAAAACAAAAAATCAGACTCAGAAATTACTTCAAGTGTATCTTTACTGTGCAAAATCTTGAGGCTGAGTTGTCAAAAGTCACTAACCACTGTCTCAATTACCTATAGGTGACCAAGTTATAAATGAAGATTTTTAATTACATGTGTATTTATCAACAGATTTGAACAATGTAATCAAAAAACCCCCAATACTGATACACACTGAACATCAAATTTCAGCAACAAATCTTAGATGGTTTAGAGTTATCTGACATACCAACAAACATCTGAATACATTTAAAACTGCTATGACTTGAGAAACACAAGAAACTTTTTTCAATTGTGAAGAAGATAAGAATATCTTCCACACACTCCTTACTTCACATGTATCCTTAACGAATTGCACTCATCAGATATAAATGCAAAAAACACACAAAGGAAACTCAAGGAATTAAGTTTTATTTCTGCCATGCTATGGAGACCATTCTTCCTTTGAGAAGACATCAAATTAAACAAAACATATTTAACAATATACTTTTTTGTAGGTTTAAAAAAAAATTAATGTTCAAAGCTTAGCCAAAGTTTTACTAACTCCAAAACATACTGTATGACTGAAACAGGCCACCAAAGAAAAAAATTACTTCCTTCTAACTCAGTAATAGCAAATATGAAAAACACATGAGGAAACACAGGCTGATAAAAATTCCCGAAGTGATATTCTTATTTCCCAAAATCAAAAAGATGTCAGACCCCAGTCCACCAGGGAATATATATCAGTATCACCTGTTCAAAAATAGCTATCTATATTTTTTAAAACATGTTATTATACTGGCTGACACAATGCCAGCAGTTGGCTATTAGCCATTCAAATTCAACAGCAGTTTTCAGACACCAACTTTAACTGTTATTTTTGAGATCATTACGGTCCTCTCTGTGGTTTTACAAGAGATGTATAATATCATTGTGCCTTCAAATTCATGGTGAAGCTGAAATACAGATTTCCCTTACTCTTTCAGCAACAGGAGTATGTTTCTGGGAAGTGGAAAGTTGAGACCTTGTCACAATCCTGTAACACGCAATACATAAATAATTCAACAGTAAAATAAAATGGATTCTACTATGTCAAGTATGTATTTTAAAACAAATGACACATGATTTGAAAATATTGGACACTTTCAACTTCAGTGAAACTTACTGACAGGAACAGTAACTTGGCACTTAAAAAAGGCAAAAAGGCCAACTGTTTTGCAAGTACATCAGAGGCCATTTCTTCATTATTTAATTATACATTCCAGGTACCCTTACATCTACTGCTGCATGTTTCCAATTTGGACATACCAGCTTTATTTGGAACAAAAGTGAATGAATCTGGGCCTGATTCTGAAAGAAAAGCTCTTAGACAAATTTATAGCAAGGACAGTATTTATATAGTAACACCATGATCTCCCTCTCCTCTGTGTGAGCTCCTGTGACAACCATCACTGCACACAATTCTGCATCAATGAAACCAATTGCCCACCTATCAGCAAAGGAAACACCAACAGCTACCTCCACTTTTTCAGCAGGGCTATGCAGGGCAAGCTAGTGGCAGGAATGCATTGAGAACCAAGATCACATGACCAGAAACCTCTTTTCAGACCAAAGTTTGACAACAACTTATCAGAAACTGCAACAGTACCTGAAAGGTAGATATGAAAAACTACAGCAGAGTATTTCTCTGTAGCAAAACCCTAGGTCACTGTTGAAGCAGATGGTGAATCTACAAGGTGGAGAGGATGGTCAGGGACCTCTAATCCATGACATACTGTTAATACCTCTGTAAGCAAAGGTCTTGTAACATTTAAAACTCTGTTGCTTCAATTTACAGGTTTCTTCAAATAGGAATGGCTGCTTCTGCTCTTATGTACCTTCTCCTACCTTTGTCTCCTATTTCTAGGATCATACAATTCTCTCTAATTCTTCTTCAAGCTATTTTTGACCTTCTGCTTCTTCCATAAAAAGACCCAAATCCATAGTTTGGGAGCAGAGAGCTGCTGCCTGAAACACATTTACCCCTTAATAGAGTAACTGCTGGCCATGATGTTTCATGCAGCCATGCTGAAGCAAACCAGTCCCATCCATTTCACTCCCTTGTTTGTTTGTAAAACAAGGAGCAGGCAAACCTGGGCTGTTGGCAAATCCTCCAGAACATACACAGAATATTAGCTTCTACCCATTGCCAACAAGAGGCTCATCTTTAGGAACAAGCTTTTAGGAAAAGCGCAAGGGCAGCTGAGAGGAAGATCTCTGACACTCAGAGATACTCCTAGAGCCACGCAGCTACCATGCTCTCTAAAATGTGATATGGGTGCTCAGCCCTTCGGAAGCCAGTAATTTTCTCTGGGTAAATAAGAGCTTGTGTTCTGCAAAAATTGCTGGCTTAGATGTAGAATACAAAACAAAGATCGTTGCAGAAGAGTTTTTTTTGGTTTTGCTTTGTTTTTCAGTCCTTATATTACAGCTTCCATATTTTCCCTCTCAAGTAGACAGTTACTACCAAATTCCTCTCAAGAACTGAAAAGGTAACTATTTACTAGCAGAAACTTGCTTACACTAAAGTCCAACTTTTTTCCATGCTGCAGACTTATCTTAGTATTTATTCCCCAAAATCACACTTACAAGCCTCTGCCAGTAAGCATCAAACAAGAAATTACATATTGGTGATACAAATGAGCTCAGTGTACAAAATAAATGCTAAATACCTGAGAATTACATGCTATGGCAGAGTGTTGGGGTTTGGGGGGGAAGGATAAAAGGTGAAGAGGAAAACATCAAATTTGATACCAACAAAAACATTAAAAAGGCAAAAATATTTAATAAAACCTTGGAACACCAAGAGCTTCACTTCACGTATACTACCTAAAAGCATCTACTTCTTTACAAGACTGAGAGACAAACTGGCCAGCTTAAAATGAAGAAAAATACTCCAATCCTTGGGTGATATATACTGGAAAGATTGTTGCTAGAATCACTGAATGTTGCCTCCTGTCCATGGGATTTCAGGGGCCTGTACAAATGTAACAACATTTCCGCTGACTTAAAGCAATACTCAAATTGAAATGACATGACTGTGTCTTTCTAAAAGAAGTGTGGAATTATTACTTGCCATTGCATCACCAGTATGTAGCATAGGCAAGTGAAAAACTAAATGGTTTACCTTTAAAAACCTTCAAATCTCTAATTAGATAAGGCTTCTCTATCTCAGGAGAATTGCAGTTATGCTACATTTTCCAGACCCAAGGTCACTTCTGGACATCTTCACTTTTCACCATAGTAACTCTACTAGACAGCATTAACAAAACTCAGCCAGGTCCTTACTATACTTAGATATCTGACCATAGCAGTACGCTAAATATCTCTATCTTTGTACCAGATGTATGAGAAGACACTTCACACCTCCCTACTACATTTTATCACCATTCTACAAAAAAAAAAACCAGTGATAGATGAAAAGACAAAAAAAAAGGGGCAAGCTCTGCTCAATCCAAACAGAACCATATCATTTTGCCATTTATATATAAATGGAGCAAGGTATCTCACTCAACCATGAGAGCATGTAGGTACTTCCAGATAGCATGTACACAAAATACAGATCGCCAACTCTCTGTGATTGCTGAAGCAACCTGTGATATGAAACAAGTGAAAAAAGGATCTCAACTGCCACATCTTGACCTTACAAAGCTAGTGCATAACAGCACACAGAAAGACAGCACTATTAGGTTAAATGAGCAATAAAACCCAAAAGATCAAGATGACAATTTCATCCTGAAGGTCTATTCCCTAGTCTAGGGCAGCCAGAACTCCCAAGCCCCTGCACCTTTCACAACTCATAGAAAATAAAATTAAAGCAAGGGACCCTACCAATCCCTGGAAATACACACAAGAAGCACTAGAATGAAAACTATCTGTATTGTTTTCTTATTTCAAGTGCCTAAAATATAATAGCAGGCACTGAGGAGGGGCTATATTCCTCATGGTTGTCAGGCAAGACCTAAACCAGCAAGGTCCATGGAACATCTCTCCAAAAGTAATTATCTGGAATTACTTAATTTTAATCTCTTGCACAAGACTCATACAAGTATTAAACCCTCCAAACTGGAATTTCAGTTCTCAAATCTGACATCCATGAGAAGCACAAGCACACGTATGCCCTACCACAATTTCCTCTCACTAGTATGAAATTTTCTAGAACATGGCAAGTGAAACATCATAGCAAAAATCAGGAGCATACAGCATTGAAAAAAACCCAAACAAAAACCATTTTCACATTCTAGCACAGGTACCACATGTACAGATGACAGTTATTTTGCAACCAAGCAAACTGAACCTTCATAAACAGAAAAACAGGCAGATAGCAATTAAGAGTTACAGAAACACCTACCTAAATTATACAGAACAAATGGTTGCTTACAGTAGAAGTATCGAGCAATCATCCCTGGCATCCCAACTCCCTCTGAGTTCCTCCCCATCCATCCCAACCCCTCAAAAACTTTGGATCTAGTGCTGTCACCTCTCTTTTCTGAGCACTTACACATAATCCCAATAATCTCTTCACTGAGATGACTGCAGTTGTGACAATATACTCACCTTTATTCAAATTCTACCTCTCAAAGTTCACCAATGACTCAAAAGTAGTGACCAGATACTACATCTTTTCAAGCTGCTTGGTCTGATACAATTACCCTCAGGAGACCTCATCATACTTTAGTAATCATATAACCCCCCACTACCACTCCAGCCCCTCTCTCCCTGCTTTCAAACCACCACAGTAAGCAAGAAATGAGCAGGGGATCAGTCAAGAGCTGAATAAACAGAAATAAGGAATGTGAAGGGTATTCTGTAAGGACATGCCTTTAAGGCTCTAGAGAAACCCCTGCCTGACCATTCATGGCAGCACCTTGGAATTTAGGCTAAATTATTAGACTTAATACAGAGAAATTAAGACTTCAGGGAAACAAAACTAGTAAAAATTAAATACCAACTTCCTTCCATAATTCTCAACTGCCTTGGAACTCATTCACTGCCAACTTTAATTGTGAGCAACTTTTTTTCAGTTGCTCTCTCCTGGCCGAAGCAAAAATCTAGGCATAGCTTTGCTTTAGTATCACAGAACATCAACTCTAACACTTTCAGCCATCTCTATGCTACAGGCTCTCTGCTGCCATGGCTATAATAAAAAAAAAAGCCCTACAGTAATGCTAAGGGGCTTTCCTGACATCATTAAGGTACCTGACATAAGAGCACAGAAAAGCTTTCTTCTCTTCACATGGCTAAAGTGGTTTGCCATGAGACAAACATGTTAAGTAGGGGTGTAATTTTATTTTCATGTCTTCTTCCTTCACACAAGCCAACTCAGCATCACTGGCAAAACTATACATTGCCCAGTGCAAGCAGGTCAGAAGTGAGTTTTTTATTGCCTCCAAAACTGTCTTCTACTGTGGGAATTAACAGCAAGTCAGAAAGCCTGTCTGAGTCTGACATTAGTCTCAGCACAGTCCATTTCTACCTGTGAGAAATCTAGTTGAGAGAAGCAAGAAATTCAAAACAATAGAGTAAACAGAAACTAAGCTGCAACTAGCATTTTGTTTAAATTCTTGAGATGTCTATGTTGTAGATAACTAATAATAGTATAGTGTAGTTAAAATAGCCAATAAATCTACTGTAATAAACAACCAATAGACAACTAACACGAATTCTAAACATACAAAAGTGTATATATATGACACCAACTCTTAAAATAAATACTTTTTGCCTACACTTTATGTTAGAATTAGTGTGTGTCGTGCATCCACCTCAACTTCGACATTCTACATATCCTAAACTTCTAGGGGCCTCACTACAAGAGAGACTAGTTAAGCTCAGAAGCACCAATAAGTCATCAATTTTTTTCCTTCTATAAATAAGGAAGAAGGAACTAAACACAAATGGGGATCAAAAGTGTCCTCCGCTGCCACAGAATCAGACAGATTCTTCTCAAGTTCAACAAAGTTTCTTCTCAAGCTTAAAGAACATAAAATCAAAAGCTACAAAAACTCATTCCAAAGCACACTGAAGTGTGTGCAAGTCTCCTCTCACTTTTGCCATGTCACATTGGCTGTGTGAAATTTACCTGCACACTAAGGAGAAACTTATAAACTGAAACTCTTTGGCAGCCTTATCTCTAATGGGTGTTGGCTACGGCAACTTGTGCCCATTAGGCAATGAATGTCGTGTTGCAGACACTCAGGGATGTACCAGCCCGTTTTTTAAGACAGACAGACAATGTAGTAGCCATAAAACCTTATGCTTAAATGCAGCTTTTACCAGCCAGGCTTCAAGCACTTTACTAGTTTGGGTAACTTCTGTGTTTTACCTGTGGAGGAAAGAGAAGCCTGTTTACCAGTAAGTCCAAGGGTTCATGATGGCAGCTTCTAACGCCCTATCCCAAACACTCAGAAATCACCATTTCTGCCACAGGAAAAACACCACAAAGGGAGGTCCCACTAACACCTTATGAGACTTATATAACACCTTATAATCCAAATGTGTAGGAGAAATTGGAAACCTCCTCAATAAAGTATCCAGTAACTAAGAATCAGACTTCCTTGGCATATTAAGTGTAGGCAAACAAAGAGAAAGAAAAAAAGTGCAATTTTCGAAGGCATATACCACTGTTGTATTCTGACAAAATAGCAATTCAGTACCGATCTCAAACCACGCACTATCATTTGCCGTAGTGTGCTGTATTATATGTGGCAAACACGGCAAAGCTTTAGTAATACTAGACTTGACCACCGGCCCATACCAGACCTTGCTCCACCCTGTGAAATCTGCGCTGAGAAGTGGGACAAGACTGACAAGTTTTATTGTGAAACTTAACAGGTTTGTGGATTAGCAAAGCTACCGTATTGAAAGCTGCAAATCCCTCCTCGGTCATGTCTCTACAGAACAGTGCTCATTCCTCAATTAAAATTTCAATAATAAAGTTGCCAAAAGCCCACACAAGATCTACCAGTTTCTGCCTACTTTACAACATTATCATAGAATATGAGATAAAATGTTTTAAGAATTTATATTTTTCTTCATTCACAAGCAAAACTCGATAAACCTTCGATGTTTGCTTATGCTGTTTTTTTTCAAGGTTCCCCTACTCTTTACCACAGTGAGAGATTTTGTAAAAGCGAAGGCACCTTATTTAACCAGATTTACGCGTTCTTCGGACTGAAAATGCCTTGACTTTTGGGAGGAAACTGGCTAGCTTGGCAACTGGTTTCTGGAGAAGAACTAGGAGAAAGCCGATTCAGAGGGAGGACATCACGCTGAAGCACACGCATGTGAGGGCAGCAGCTCCTCCACGGCTCAGGACGGCACCGGGATTGACTCGGGCCCCACCGAACGCCCCAAAACCTCCCCTTTCGCTGCCCCAGGACCCGAGCAGCTTCCTCCCGGCCTTTTAAACCTCCGAGGCCTATTACTTCGGGGTCGGCCGGCTCACGTCCACTCGCCGGAACTCCGGGGTGCCGCCTCAGGCCCTGCCAACCTCACCTGCCCCAGCGGGGCCGGGCCCTGCGTGCAGCCCGGAGGCCCCACCGCGGAAGCGCGGCGGCCCCTGACTCGGCCGCGTCAGACCCGCAGCAACAACAACCACATACACACTCAGTTGTCGGGGGTACCCTCCCCGCCACGGCTACCTGCCCGCCCGTCCCCAGCCCGGTCCACGCCCCGACTCACAGGGCGTGCGTGAAGGCGCTGAGTCCCAGAGGCACGGCCGCAAGCCCCCGCCCGGAGCAGTCCACGCCGCGGTCGCCGTCGCAGCTGCAAGGGGCCGGGCAGGGCGGGGGAGACGCTCCGCCGCTGTGTCCGGCCCAGCTCCCCAGGCCCCAGGCGACGAGGCCAAACAGAGCGAGGCACCGCATCGCCGACCCCGCCGGCCGCTGGCGCCCAGCCCCCCCGGCCCGGCTCGGCTCGGCCTGCGGCTCTCCGCTGGCGCCCTCCACGCACCGAGCCTGGCCGGCTGCCGGGAAAAGGTATAAAAACCCACCAAAAACAACAACGACAAAAAGATCAAAATAAAGAGGCTCCTCCGTCCGGCGCGGCTCTGGGGCTGCCTTAGCGGGAAGCCAGCCCTCCGCCGCCCGCCTGCCCCGTCCACAGCCCCCAGCGCTGCTCGCCACCGCTCATCTCAGCCCCGCAGGCAGCGCGAGGGAGAGGCCGCGGCGGTGGCGGTCCCGGGCCGTGCGCCCCGGTCCCTCGGCGGCCCGGCTGGGGGGCTACGCTCGGCGCACCAGCCCCTCCCGGACCTCGGTCCCACAGCCGCGACTGTTCCGCGCCCAGGGCAGAGGTGCGTATGCTAATGAAGCAGCCGCACCTGCGCTCCCATTGGTGGAGCGGGGCGCAGGGTGGTGAATATGCAAAACAGAGCTCGGCCGCAACCAACGGACGCGAGGGGCCGGGCCGATGGCGGGGCAGCCCCTCCTTCCCCGCGCGGCCGCCGCACCCCCGGCGCCGCTCCCCGGACGCCGCCTGGACCCCCGGGACCCCCAGGCCCCTCGTCCCGATGCTCACGGAAACGTGACGGAATGAGCCGAGCAGCCGCGGGGCCAGGGCTAGGCTGGCCTGTGAATGAGAGCAGCGTCGTGCCCCGTGACCTCAGGACACCATTTCCAGCGACACCATTGCCGCCGCAGGAGCTGCGAGCGCCTGGGCCCGCATTCCCTCGCAGCCGGCAAGCACCGGTACCAGCAAGGCCCCAACAATGCAGCGGCAGGAGATAAAGCAGCCCCGTTCGGCGTCCGGTACTAGAGGATTCCAGCTGGCATGGCACATCCATCCCCTGGGAATAAGGACAGGGGACCATTGCCGTCCTTCTGCCTCAGGGACACAAAAGCATTTCACACTCCTCTTCCCAAAGCAGCAGTGACTGCAGCACAAGCTCTTCTCAAAACCGTTTTGCTTTTAAAGAACTGTTTCCTTCCCACACAAAACGCTGCCGTGGTACCTGGCTTTTATACAGCTCATACATTGCAACCAAACCTGTGCCAGTCTGGGTCCTCTTCTCCTACCTACCTTAAAAAGAGTGCTAAACAAAACTGAAACCCTATCTATCCTTGTCATTAGTGCCCTCCATCGTCCAATTTTTTTTTAATGCTTTATTTTGGATGCTTTTAATCTGCAGCCACCACCAGGAATAAGCCTGCTGCATTAGCTTAGCTCACTCATGCGCCATGCTCCACGCAATCACCAAATCTCACTGCAGATGTCACAGCAGCACTTGGATAACCAGTTGGGGCCTCTCACCGTTGGCCCACTCTAGTCCAGACCCCAGAACAGCCTCTGAGCCAGCAGACCTGGCTGAAGAAAGCACTGCAAAGGCACTGGATCTTGTCCTGGTGCATACTCACACTACCTATTTTACATTTCTCATTTGGATGCTCTGAACTTGCCTGGGGAGTTCCTTGCCCAGCTGCACTGCCTGCACAGCCTGAGTCACACCCAGGCAGGTGTCTCTGCAGCCCAACCTAAACTGCACAAACACCCGCACAGCCCACTACAGACCTACAAAGGTAGGCAGGTACCCTTCTGTCCATTCTGTGGATAAATGACTGAGAAGCACAGAAAGTGATCAGTGGCTGACAACCCGCCTCTGCCGCAGCAGGGAAATGGGATGAACCACACCACCGTGTATACACGGAGCTCTGCCAGCTTCCCTAAAGTCAGGAGTAGATTTGCAGTGGTAACTGAATGCTTCATCCAAAGTAAAAGCAACTGTGTGAGGGTGTCACATGGCCTGGTGGCAGTTACTTCAAGTTCCTGCAATTGCATATGAAAAATTCTAAATACCTGGAAATACATGGTGAGGCAAAAAGGTCAGGGATGAGACAGGCCTGCTTCCAGCAGACACACAGTGAAGAGAAAACAGTCATAGCAACCCTGGCCTGGCACTGGTGCTCTGATCATGTGCAGGTCAGTCAGGAGTTGAGGAACTCATGCCTTACACTTCACCTTCCAAGGACTCCCTGTAACAACACTGACATCCCAGAGGACATCTCATGCTGGGCTGAGCTCTGTGCTAATCACACCTTTCTTGAGTTGACTGAAGTGGGGGAAAAAAGCAAAAGTCTTTGCTTAAAAATAGTCATTTGGTGAAAATTAAAAATCAGGCATGTAAATAGTGGAGACCTGAAGATTTAAAATGGTCTGCACCCAAGAAAGCAGACTGCACAGTGAAGACCCTAGAAATACAGATCCTCCAGCCACCACCATCTCCATCTCCTACATTTCTCCTCTTCATTTTTCAACTTTTAACTCTCTTCTAAAAGTGTTAACATTATTTTATCTAGTTTCAAAAAAAGTTATTTTCCTGCATTTAGGAATCCTGTTCCTGATGCACTGATTTTATATTAACATCATCACTTACCAGTGCAAAAGTAAGGTCATTTTAATAACAGACTATGTGCTTGTCCTGTACCTTGTGAGAAATATGAAGTTCTAGAAGTTGAATTTACCAATGTATGCTAAAACTTTGCCATACAAATACAGACACATATGGTTATCTTTTGTCCTCCCCAGCTGATCTTGGCTGGGAAATGCTGTTGTCAAAGCCACGTTGTTCTAAGAAATGTCAGAGTCAAAACCACTGTGCATTCATGTTACTCTCTGTGCCTGTGCTCAGGGATAGCAGTGGAGGAGCAGCAACCAGAATAGAAGGGGAAAAAATTTAAAGGAGTTCTCTCAACTTACTTCAACAAAACAGATCCAAACCAATCCCCATAAGAAAAAGTAACCTTTTTCTTCTACTACTGGCAAAGAAAAATAACAAAGCACTTAGACTAACTCTGCAAATAGTCTCACTTCACTAACCAAAGATAATGGGAGCAGAAATGGCCGTCAGTGCCTGCTTGGATTTTGGAAGATAAATAGTAGCATGGAGGTTACTTTGTACAGCAGCAGTGGCACCCTATAATGTCCACAGATGTTCTCTGGACAAGGGATCCCTAGTAAAAGCAGAATAGCAGAGCTTTTTTTTCTTCTTCTTTTTTCTTTTTTTTTCATGCTTTGAAACACTGGAATAGTCTAGCTTTTCCTCTCAATCCTTGCCTGATTTCAATCTTTCTGTTTCTTTTACCAGCATCAGTTCAGATGTTTTTTCCTTAGTGCAGCTCTCTGAAATCTCCATATTTGAAACTCCTGTACTAGAGGCAATCCACTTCCCCTTTTTGTTCAGTCAATACTGCTTTGCTGCTTCCAGTCAGTCCATAACTCATCCTGGCAAATTAATACTTTCCTTAGTTTTTCAACCTCTCCTTCTCCCTTGTTCATACTGATGGATCACTGCTCTCTCCTCTCCATCAACAATTCCCATTTCTCTCATTTTCTTCTTAGGAAGACACCTGTTTGCAGGCATTTTTTGGTTTTATTTTCCTTTATAAATAAAACCCTAACATTTTCTGTGAAGCTGGCTTATTTATGTAACAAAGATCTACATGCTAAGATGTTTTTAAGCTGAAAAATTATGGCCATATTTTACTAAATACTTATACAGTATTCAAAACTTAAACAGTATAAAGAAGATTATTAACAGAATTAAAAGTAAAAAGGGTAATGAGAACCAAAGCAAACCTTCAGAACACTTTTCTTTCCCAGTCCCTCCCTCTTTCCACCAACTACGCAAGGAAACAAAACATGGGGTTTTGGTCAGTATTTCACTTCTTAAAAATCTTTCTTCAGTATGCTTAAGAAATTAAGAGTTCCTTCTGCTGTGTTGTGCGATCCTTCCCATGGGAGATCGTTCTCTGCAAACCTTTCTAGCATGGTTTTAACTTCCACAAGCAGCAGTCCCACCCAAACTCGCTGCAATGTGAGTCCCTCCCATGGGCCAAGCAGTCTTCCCACAACTGCCTAGCATGGGTCATTTTAGTTCATGGGGTTTAGTCTTCTAAGGATGAGCTGTTCTAGTTTGGAAGCAAAGGCTCTCTTCCTCTACCTCTAAAAACAAGGGTCATCTTTCTCTTTTCTAGTGAGGACTAGATTACAGCTTTTCAGCATCCACATTCTCCAGCATGAGTACTCTTCTTCACGGGCTGCGTGTGGATCTCTGCACCCCCCCCCATGCACCTCATGAATTATAGGGGAACTGTTGTATTATAGTCTTCACCATGGCTTGCAGGAGAATCTCAGCTCCGGTGCTTGGAGCACCTCCTCTCTCTCCTTCTATTTTCACTGACCTCTGTGCCGTCATGTTGGTTCTCCTCAAGTGTCCTAACTTTGCCTTTTTCTCTGACTTCGAAGAAATTTGGTGTAAGTTGCAGTTGAGAGGTTGATCTTGTTCAGGCTCCACATCGGGGAATTGTTCGCCATGTCTCTCGCTGCTGGCCGCGTGGTCCGTGCCAGCACCGCACAGCGAGCCCCGGCCACGTGGTCCTCGCTGGCACCGCACAGGCAGCTGCGGCCTTGGGAGGGCTCCAGCCACGTGGGCCCAGCCTCGGGAGGGCCCCAGCCGTGCGGTCCCAGTGGCCACCTCACCATCCCTGCCGAAAAGAAGGAGAGCTTCCTGCCATTTTCCTTTCTTAAATATGTCATCAGAGAGGTGTTGCCAACTTCTCTAATTGGGCTAGTAACCTGCCCATTGTCAGGACCTTCAGCAATTGGCTCTGTGCCAGACATAGAAGTTTCAAATGGCTTTTCTCCCACCCCCACCAAAAACCAGGCTATGTTAAACCAACACAACTATTCTCTTTTCTTCTTCAGGGAAAATGGAAAGCACCATAAACTGATCGATCACTGCATAAGACCTTCAGGATTTAGTGCCTGATGTATAGGCACATGGTTTTNCTGGTCTTCGCCTGAAGGTCCAGTGATACAGCTTCTTGTCCTCTGGGAGTCCAGCGGAGAAGGCTACCTTAGTGCCTCAAAACCTCTGATTATATCCAGGTGGGAAACACTCAGTGCCTCCTCCCGGGCGGAGCATCTCACAATGGGGTGGTGAGTCACAAGGCAAAGCACAGATGGGCCCATTAACAGAAGATAGTCTGGAGGGAGGAGGCAAGGAAGCACTGCCCCACCTGGTCTCAACAGCTCACGAAGATGGTAATAGAATACACTGCAACCCAGGACAAAACTTTCGTCAGACATTTGGTGAAAAGGCATTAGGAAAGCTTGAGAGATATAGGGGAAAAATACAAAAGTATGGACATTGGATTTTTTTCATCTATTGCCACAAAACTGTCCAGCAACATAACAACTTCTGACAAAAATCCCACTTCAGAGACATGAATTCATTTGGATTTAATGGGAGTTTGACGTGGAAGAGTGTGCAGATTAAGACCTGAAGCACAGACACAAAAATAAATACAATGTGAAGGCTGACTGGAGCAGCAGAACTCCTTGATGAGTTCTGAGCTGTGTCATGAGAGGATGGCAGGTGAATGGGAATATAAAGATCATAGTAATGATAAAAACTTTGTTTTGCTTTAATAATTCATTAGACTTTACAGAAAAAAAATGGGATTTGCATGGAGATTTTAATTTATAAATTGGGGTAAAAATGCAGTCAGTGTGTTAGTCCTGCAAGGTGAGCTGTTTCATCCCTGTTTTCCATCACCACTGGTTTCACACATCCAAATTATCCTCCATCAGAAATGCTAATGTGGCAGGATGTGCCCCAAGAGCTGTTCCCCTCCCTGAGGATTGCCCAGACCCAGTTTAGTATGCATATGTAAACACAGAAATGTATGTAGTTTAGAACAGCTTTAAATTTTATCTCTGTCTAGTGATAAAAATAAGGTTTGCACTCCAACAGGCTAGAAATGGACCTGAAGGATTCATCCAAAGCTTACTGTGAAGAAGCATCATGTGCAAAAGCTGCTGCTGCTATTATTTAGCCTCATACTGCTGGGAAATTCAATTAACACTTTAATTCCAGTTGTACGGTGTGCTGGGTTTGGCTGGTTGCTGGCTGGGGTTAAACCACGACACAAGGAAATTAAAAGTTATGCTGGAGAACATGACACAGAGCTGCTGTGTGTGGGAAAAGAACAGTCTGAAATATCTGCACCGCCAAAGCAAGTTCTCTTTAAAATGGAAGTATACTTCTTCCCACAAAAAAAGGCTGAAACTTTTACTCAGTTGAAGTAGAACGGGAAGTCACTTCAGGAAACAAGTGACAAATGAAAGGCTCAAAGCTTTGTTAAGAAAATGAGGGTAAAGATCCAAAACCTTGGTATAGCAGAAATACAGAAACAACTTAAAACTTCAGAAAGATAATTGGAAATAACCCTATTTTGGTAGGGTCAAAAGTTTGCGCAGAAAATTTGTTTCTCAATATCTACTTTAAACCTCTGTAAAACAAGAAAAACTAAAGAGGACAAGTAAGACCACTAAGATCCATAGTTTAGAAACAGTGCATGAAGAGTGAAGGAAAAAATATACAAGTTAAATATTAAATGGAAACCTGAGAGAAAATTAATTTTTAAATTGCTTATATTTAAATATTACCTTTACATGTAACCCATACTTAACTTCCAATGGTACAGTGTCTCTACCACTATTCCTGTATATGCATTTACCTAGATGGTTCAGAGCATAACGTATTTTGCAGTCTGGCCTGGTGATTATATCCTTGCTCAATTTTTCCAAAAGATGCCTCTGAAATGCAGTGAGCTGGGCCGCAAGTAGAAATGAGATGTTGTACCATAGCTAAAAGAGAATGACTGCAGGCAGTTTATTCCAACACCTTCTGTAAATTGGACAGAGCAAAGACAAAGGAGAGGTCAGCTCACAAAAGTGTGTGTGGATGGTTGCTCTTTTTATTATTTCGTTCTTTTTTTTGTTTGTTTTGGTTTTTTCAGCCTGGATGTGTCAACTCTTCTGCTGTCCATAATTAACTCTATAGTTGCTCCAGTACTAGCTGCTCCCCTTGAAAAAAGAGGGAGACCATATTAGCATCATAACGAATTAATTTTATGTTATCACTCTAACCCAGTCATCAGCTGAAAATAGGTAACTATACAAGAATGAAAAAGTTATTTAGGACAAAATTACTGGAAATTAAATTTGGGGTTTAGTCCAATATTCATGTCAGTCTGTATTCTAGTTAGAAAGTTGTTGTAATAAAAGAACAGGCTTTAATTCATATTTTGCAACTTTTAGAGGCATTCCACTGTAAGTAGACAGTACAAAACATCTCTGTCTTACTGTATGAAAGTAGGCATAAGGCAGAAAGCATCAAGTACCTGTTTCTTGGACATCTTCTTCTGCTTCCCACACCCACCCAACCCAGAGCAGCAATGGGCAGCTTGATTATAGAATGGTTTGGGTGGGAAGGGTCCTTAAAGTTCATCTCATTCAACTCCCTGCCACAGGCAGGGACACCTTCCACTAGACCAGGTTGCTCCAAGCCCCATCCAACCTGGCCTTGAATGCTTTCAGGGTTGGGGCAGCTACAGCTTCTCTGGGCAACCTGTGACAGTGACTCATCACTCCCCTGGTCAGAATCTGAGCCTCTCTCACTTTCAGATGAAACCCCTACCCACCCCAAACTGCAGGCCTTTGGCAAAACACCACAATGGGGCAGACGTTCACCTCTCCTGTCTGACCACTTGCCTCTGGGTTTAGATTTGAGTATCACTTTACATTGTGGCCACTTTGCAGTAATTCAACATATTTTTAAGTTAGACAGAGCTAATGAATCCTCCCCCATTTGAAAGAAATTGAGATGACAGGTGCTAAAATGCAGATAATTTAAAGATAAATTTTCTTCTATAGAATATTCATTAGAAACACAGCACAATCAAGATTTTCTACAGATATTTTAGAGTGAAATACTTTAAACATTAAGACAAATCAAACGGTAACCAAAATGAAATCGGCTCATGACCAGGGGCAGTTTATATAGGCTGAGCAAATACTTCACAGGAAAGGAGTTACAAAAAAGCATGTGGAATTTAGTGAAGTCAGAGCCATTAAGAGCTACATAGGGAAACAATCTGCAAGAACAAAGCTGAGCAGTTCAAAGCCAAGCCCAGTCACTGAATCAATGCATGAAAAGGCAACATCTGTATCCACCAATGCATATTTTATTCATTTTGTCATATTTCACCATATGTGGCCAATCGAGAAGCAGTAGGAAGAGGACTTTGAATGGGGAGTGGGCAGGGGCAGGTAGGGGCTCTCCAGCAGCATCTAGAGTGGGCTCAGCCACCCAGAGCAGTGCCCACCCTGCCCATACCCCTTTCCCTGAGATCCTCCATAGAAAACAATAAGAATCACATTTTTTAAGTCACACAACCTATTATTTTTTTATAAGCCACCAAAATGCTGACCAGTATAAAACTGAAAGCAAGACATACACTAGGAATTAAAAACCTAAACAAAGCAGTGCTTTAAGGGTGAAATCTGCCTATGCAGAGGACCAGCTTAAGGATTAGCTAGCTTTGAATCCTATTTAAACCCTATTTTAAAGAATTATAGTGGAGACCAAGTCATGTAAAGGAGTCAACTTATCTTCAGATGCTTTGGAAAAAGAAATACACATGAAGAAATATTGGGGATCTTATGAGGAAATAATCACAATGTAATAATTTGGTAATGAACAATTTTCAGTGTAGTGATAACAAATTGTTTCTTTTTAATATCATGATGAAGAGCGTGGGGATGCACACCTGCTAAGTTTTGAGTAGAATTTTCTATTAGTATAAATTAGCCCACTAACAGCCCACTGGATGCAATGCACTGATTTAACTCATGTTGCACATATGCCAGATAGCTTTTTTTGGCACATTCTCTGAAATTACTAGGTCATTGCATGAAACTGATTTCTTTCTGTACATGGAGCCTTTAAGGTGAACAGAAGTGTTGTGTTTGCTTTGTTTCAGTACGTGATTCCTCAGAACTGTCTAACGCTTTATGTCGTTCTTTGTCTCTCAAATGCTGTAGTAGAGCAAAATTTTTAAATTTCATTCATATTTTGAAGGAGCATAAACATTACTAATCTATGGGTGCTATAGTTTCAGTAGGATTGACTTTAAATTGTACTTTTGAGAAGCTCTTATAAATCAACAGGCTTTGGCAGAGTCCCTACTGGAGTGAGGAATCCCAGCTTTATTTTAACCAGTTTGTATCTTGGGAGAAAGAAGGGAAGCACATAAACTGATTACCATTTATCATCAAGTTGATCTATCAGATACCAAGTCTTGGGGTTTAGGACTTTTCCTTTTGTTTCTTTCTCTCATGGAATTTTGTTCCATCTGTCACTAAGAAACCATAATGACCAATACTTAAAAGAAACAAAAGAAGTTGCCAAACTCAGGGGATGAGGGCACCTGGCTGCACTTCTCTTATCTGAGGGGTTTCCCTTGGAGGGGCAGAGATACCTTGAGATTTGGGCTGGGGGAAGGGGTTGGGCTCAGCTCCTAGCTCTCTTGATGTCAGCTTCGGAGGAGAATGGTCGAGCTGCTGCTTGGAGGAGGAATTCGCTGCCGCCACCAGAGCCCAGCCGGGTCCTGCTTCTTCTGCTGTGGGGTGAGCCTTTGCTCATGAGAGCAGCCACTGAACCGGGACCTTATTAAAACCCTACCTCACTAAAAAAGTGACTTTCGCCATCTGCTGGGGTGCCTCAGGGGAAACTCCTGGACCCTGAGCCCCTTCCCTCTCTCATGGAGCCTCTCTCTGCCCTGTCCGGGAGCCGAGCTGGCGATGCCCAGCCTCATCGTGTCTCTGCCACTGCTCTGGGTTTTTGGCTACACTGTAGCCCTGCTGCTCCCCCCCCCACCCCCGCCTGCCGGGACACCCTGCGGCTCCAGCTACAGCTGCCGAGTTTCTGATACATCTCATTTACCATTCCGGGATTTTGCTTGTCCCTGCTGTTCCAGATGCTGCTCCGAGGTTCCTGCTACAGCCCATTTTGCCATCCGGAGAGGCACCGGGACTGGCTGCCCCGTGGGTTTGCAGAGGAAGCCTCTTTTCTATCTCTCCCGACAGCTTGCCCGCCATTACCCACGTGCAGAGAGGCCGCTGAGCTCGCGCCACAGTGCCCCCTGCAGGAGCGGGGGAACCATCGCACCCGCNTATATTCTAGTCAAGAACTTTTCCCATATCTTTGCCTGAAAGCCACGTAATATCAAAGTTATAATAATTGAGAGGGAAGGGGGCTGTTTTCCATTCCAAGGGAGGTTCCTGTCTTTTTTGGCAAACACCTGTCTTTCAAACTGAGACACCTAGCTATCTTCAAAATTTGGAGCATAAGCATAAGCTAATAATTTTGGGCCAATTCATCCTATTTCAGCACTCTGCCAGTTTTTTATTCTTGTCTTTTTTTCTCACTGATAGGTAATTTCCCATAATTTCTCTCTGGTTTGCCATGCAGAGAGGTTCAAGTTTTGTTCTGTAAAACACAGTACATATTTACAATGCTGATTCAAGAACTGACACATGCTTGCACTGATGCTCTCCACGGGGACCAGGCACTTTGCAAGATACTGGGGAGGGGAGAAATATACTGGAACCTGATAAATTGCGACAGGGTATGAAAATGCAAGTAAAAACTTTGGGGAACACCTAGGACAAGGCAACAAACCCATTTAGGAATGCTTAATAGAAGACAGAACCATCAGAATTCTTAAGTGACTGCAATCTTTTATCACGATGATCCTTTTTTCCCCCTTCCTAGTTACATTCTTCTTGTCTAATTAGAATTATTCTTGCTATGTCGTTTGAGAACATCCCACATTTATCTAAAGCTGTTCCTGTACATGATTAAACTGCAGTGTGATCCAGCACAACTGGACCAACAGCTCAGACATATTATACACATGGATGCTCCTTACCTGAATATCAGCAAAAGCCTTTGACACTGTCTCCCACGGCATTCTCCTGGAAAAGCTGGCAGCCCACGGCTTGGACAGGTGCACTCTCCGCTGGGTTCAGAACTGGCTGGATGGCCAGGCCCAGAGACAGGTGGTGAATCCTGCCGCATCCAGCTGGCAGCCAGTCACCAGTGGTGTCCCCCAGAGACCAGTGCTGGGGTCAGTTCTGTATAACATCTTTATTGATGATCTGAATGAGGGGATTGAGTCTGCCGTTAGCAAACTCACGGATGACACCACGTTGGGTCAGTGTTGATCTGCTGGAGGGCAGGAAGGCCCTGCAGAGGGACCTGGACAGGCTAGATCAATGGGCCAAGGCCAGTGGCATGAGGTTCAACAAGACCCAGGTGCTGGAGTCCTGTACTTTGGCCACAATAACCCCCTGCAGAGCTGCAGAGCAGGGGCAGAGTGACTAGGAAGTGGCCCAGCAGAAAAAGATTGGAGGGTGCTGGTCAACAGCCACTGAACATGAGTCAACATAGGCCCAGGTGGCCAAGAAGGCCAGTGGCATCTTGGCATCTTTCAGAAATATTGTGGCCAGCAGGACCAAGACAGTGGTTCTTCCCCTGTACCTCGAGTCCTGTGCCCAGTTCTGGGCCCCTTAATTCAGGGACATGGAGGTGCTGGAGCAGGTCTAGAGAAGGGCAACAAAGCTCATGGAGGGTCTGGAGTGTATGACTTACGAGGAGTGGCTCAGGGAGTTGGGGTTGTTTAGCTTAGAGAAAAGGAGGCGCAGTGTGTGTGCTGAAAAGCTGCTGGCAGAGAAAAATCCAGCATTTTCCAAGTATTCTGTGAAAATCCTTGGTTTCCACATAAACAAGCAAGATGGTTTTCTAAACATCTTGCAGCTGTGTCTTTTTAGGAGTCTAACAGGTGGTGTGGGGTCTGGCCAATCACTTGGAGAGGTGGTTGGACCAGGGACCAATGATCCTTGCCATAGACCAATGCAAGGATTATATAAGGCCTGCCTGTAATTAAATAAAGTGGGATATCATTTCCCTTAACCTGAGCTCTGACTCGGCCCTCTACTTTTTCCGTGCTGCAACTACAACAGCACAGGGCTGACTTTAATGCTCTCAGCAACCCCCTGAAAGGAGGCTGTAGCCAGGTGAGTGTCAGTCTCTTCTCCCAGGCAACCAGGGACAGAACAAGAGGACACGGTCTTAAGATGCACCAGGGGAGGTTCGAGTTGGACATGGGGAAGAATTTCTTCACAGAAGGGGTGATTGAGCATTGGAATGGGCTGCCCAGGGAGGTGGTGGAATCACTGTCCCTGCAGGTGTTTAAGGAAAGACTGGATGTGGCACTCAGTGCCATGGTCTGGTTGACAAGGTGGTGTTTGGTCATAGATTGGACTTGACCTCAGAGGTGTTTTCCAGCCTAATTGATTCTGTGATTCTGTAATACTTTTGTGAAGCAGCAAGACAAATGCAACTTCTTAGGTACTCCACATTTATCATGGAGATGACTGAAAAAACCCATGGCTACTGTAGGCTCTCAGCTTCAGCAAGGTTACAGTCAGGAGCCTGCCAGAAAAAAACCCAAGTTTTAATAAATATACCAAGAGTTTTGCATCTCAAGCTGTTTGCTCATGCTGAGGGACAGCTCAATTTTATACTTCTTGAAGGAAAAAAAGAAATGAATTGCCGCAAATAAAATCACACAGAAAACTGCAAAAACACATATTTAATTTTCTTCTACTGTATTTTTTTTCCACTTCTCAGAAACATTTATCTTTATGATGCCAGCCACAAAAACTACAATTTAGCAATAGATTGAGGCCTCCTGGAGACAAACTGTTTGTTCCGTTTTTGCAAAATACAATAGCATCCCAATTTGTAGAGGATTCGGGGAGGTTGTGGACTGCTCTAAAAACCTGCTGCAGAAAAATCCTCAAATACTCATCAAAATTAATATTCGCTTTAGTTTCATTGTATGTCTAATTATGTGTGATGATCAATGCCTAAGGTGCACAGTGCAGGTCCACAACAATACAATTTAGCATTCTGCAAAAATCAAAAAAGTCTAAAAACACCTGAGCCTTGGATGGCACTCAATGTCTTTCACGTGTCTATTTTAATTACTCTTTCTGACACTGCTTGGCTGCTATGACCCTTATTTTCCATATGTTTGTAATGTCAGGGGAGGGCAAAGTAGGCCACTGTATCTCACTTACAAGAATGGAAGGCAATACATGCGCGGAAGACTGTGGCCATTTTCAAACCCTAATTCAAACCCAGGACTTCTATACGCTACTGCAATGCCAGGAATGTAATAAATGACTAACTTTTGCCCTTTGCTTACAGCCACTTGAAGTAGGTGGAAGGCCTGGTGACTTATTCCCTTGTTGTTAGCCGTCTAGTCTCCAGCGCTGATTAGATTTTATTCAGATAATGCTACTGTACTGCTCCAGAAGAGAAGCAGAGATGTGATTAGGTAAGAACCAGGTACAGGTGGTTTTACTTACTTTTGGAATTACGTGGCTCAGTCTTGCATTTCTCAGGAAGATGACTTTTTTAAAGGGGTTGGGAGAGAGGTATTAGGTTGTTTTAATTTTCCCCCCTCTACAGATCTATCTTCTAGAAAGCCAGGGAGAAATCGGAAAGAAACATGAAAGAATATATGTCTGAGTGTCTAAAACAGGTTATGATAGAAAAAAGAATCAGTAACTTCACACAAAACCCTGAGTAACACTTAGAGCCATGTTTGCATTCTATACTATCAAATGAGATCAACCAGACAGGAAAATAAAAATATTCTATTTTTAAAAAATGTGGGAAGAGAGGGAGACACAGCCCTTTTTTTTTAAAAAAAAAAAAGTTTACTCTAGATGGAGAAAACAACTGTTTCAATATCACTATTTCTCCACAGGGCACAATTTCCACAGAAGGCTTTAAAAGACTGAACACAGACATCCAGCAATATTGGAACGTATACATCTGTCCTGGGTTGCAGTATATTCTATTACCATCTTCATGAGCTGTGAAACCAGGTGGGGCAGTGCTTCTTTGCCTCCTCCCTCCGGGCTCGGTTCTGTTAATGGGAGCATTTGTGCCTTGCCAAAGGACTCATAGATAACGGACTCCAAACCATCTTCTGTTAATGGGCCCATCAGTGCCTCACTACCCCATTGTGAGATGCTCTGCCTGGGAGGGGGCACAGAACATTTCCCACTTGGATATAATCAGGGGTTTCTCAGGCAGAAGGGGCTTTTCTCTCCGCTGGACTTCCAGAGGGTGAGAGGCTGCATCGCTCGACCTTCAGGCGAGGACCAGGCCCTTTTCCACGGGACCGCCGTTTTCACCGGAGCTGCTGCCCCCGCCTTGCTCACTGGNCCCCTTAATTTCAAAGTTATAATAATCCGGAGGGGGGGGGGGGGCTGCATTTCCCATTTCAAAGGGGGTTTCTGCCTCGCTTAAACAGACGCCTGTCTTTCAAACCAAGACAACATCATACTCCAGCTTTTATATTAACAGAAGCCATTCTTTAGACAAGATTTATCAATACATCAAATGATACAATTAAACAGATACAGAAGTCGTACAGAAATCTGAGGATTGCTCAGTTTGGAATTAATAGGTGCAGTTTCTTAAGCCTTCCAATGTGTGACAAGGCTTTTTGGGGTTTTTTCTGAGGAGTGTCTCCGCAGACTTATTTTAAACCTTTTGTTACCAATAAAATGCCCAATTTACTCACCCCTACCCCCAGAAATCCTAAACAAAGAACCACACAACAAAAGCCAACAAAGGTGAGGGATACAGAGCTTGTTTTACTTTTCATGATTTTGTCACTTGAAACCTGATGTGTCTCTAAAGCAACAGGAAACAGTAACACATCAGAACTTCAAATTAGTTCTAACTGAATTTTAAAGGACAGTTCTATTGGGTTTTTTTAATGATCAGAACTAGCAATCAATTTTATCCCAAGGCCCACTTCTGAATCTCAGATGTCTTTTATGGAGTGTGCCATCTTAAACCCTCCAGACTAGGGACAATTTCCCTGTAAAAGTGAACACTGCAACCCAGACTTTGCTCTGAAACCAGCTCCTCATCAGGATTTTAGAAGACAAAGAATCACAGAAACTCTAACTGCTCTGTATGCCCAATTTCCCTGTAATTCCAATGTTTACCTACCAACCATGGTCTCACCTTTTCCTTGTACCAATTCAATTCCAACTTTGCTTTCTGACTTACTTCAATGTCGTTAGACAGGTCATGAAAACTATCTAATTTTTAAATAAAACTGAAAATACGTTTTTATTTCCAGTTCAAGTGTTACCAATCATCTACATCAAATATTCACATACTATTTCTGCATGTACTTTCAATTCACAGTCCAGCCTACTTAAATTTTAAAAAAATCAACAAAACCCTAACTGATTTTACATTCAAAACTGAAGCATTTTCTCCTATGTTAATCTCAGTTTATAACTCCAGAAACATGAACAACCTTACAAGTTGTCATTTGAAGGACGTACAGAAATTCAGCATCTCATTACTTGAGATACTAGATTCAAACGACTAAAAGATAGGACTGAGAATAATATGCATTGAGTATATGTAGCTTTCTTCTCAAAAATGCAGAAGGTTCAAACTATTATAGATACTTTATAGCACTTTGTTTCTCTCCAGCAAATCACAAAACACTGGGTAGAAAATAGAAGATTCAAAAGCAACCAGGAGACAAATTAACCACATATTTAAAGTTTCTGTTTTCGGATGCCCACACACATGTGGGTGTTTATGTTATGCCTTGGAGACTATAAACAGCCAATTAAAGCAGTCTGAAACCTGTACTCAAAATGGAAAGTCAGAAGAAAAACACACAAACACAATGTATGTGAGATTGAACGTTTATTTTTCTGTTGATAAAACCCAAAGATCCCTCACAGCAGCAACAGATGCCAAAGTTACTTGCAGATATGATAGCTCTTCTTAATCTGTTTGTACACCCAAGTATGACAAGTGTGTAGGGACTGCATATGAACACAGTACAGGCACTGCTCAGTAGTAACAGAGATCAAGTTTCTTGGAGTATTTTAATCAACCCATTCCTTATTATGAAAGGGTTCTCATAGTATCAGAGATGATTATTAATTAGTTGTCTGTTACTGATTTTTTAATTGCAATTTAAAATCATTTTATCAAATTCTACATGTACTATTTATATGCCCAGATACACCTCTCATTTTGTAGTAGTTAACAAACCATAACCAAATGCTACAATTCAAAATAAAAATGCTACTTCATTTAGCAGCTCTTGCTGCACTAAAGTAACTATTTCATTAGAGTAACAAAACACACCTCTTGTTCAGTAATACGAGATATATGATTTGTAAAATGAACATTCCTATCTTGTATCCATACCTTTCTGTAATATATATACATATATATATATTTTTATATATGGCTCTAAAAGATATCTCTACTAATTACAATTAAATTAAAACACATCCACAATTGGTCTAACAAATTATTTTGGTCTCAATACTTTAAACATTAGTTGTTCCATAAAAATATACAGTTCAACAACATGGTTGTATCAGTAACATGAGGCCTTCTGAAAGAGGCCTATGACATAAAACCAACCATGCAATTCAGTGCTCAATGTCATCTAACTGATAAATATTTATACTGCATTTTCAAAGTACCAGTATCTTCCAAATTTCTCTTTGCAGGCTTACCATGCTTGCAAACATGCAGAAAGCAATCAGATTTCTCACCTGCCCACAGCAACCACATTTTTTTCTTTTCAAATAGATCAACTGACAAAGCACAAGCTTCAAGCCGTCATTTTTAGATTACTAACCTTTTCCTTTCTTTCACATATTGCTTCATGTGAAATAAGACTAGAGATTAGCCACATGGCAAGAACTACACTTTTCAGTTTAAGCCTCTAAAAATCAAATTACTAACAGTCAGTTAGGATGTACTCATAGCTGCCATACAAGTGAGCTGACACCCAGTAGACAATGAAGCTAATTCTTCAAAAGGTGAAGCTTAAAAAAACCCAACCCAACCCCCAAACCTAAACTACATAAGTACAGCATCAAACCTGGTAGATTGCAAAAAGTGGATCTCTGTCCAGAAACTTTCAAAACAGTACACAAAACCCATGCCACCACCAAGCATACACGAAACAAGACATTAATTGTTCCTAGATGGAGATGTCCTTATTTAGCAATGGTGATGTAGTACTTCCATAGTACAAACAAGAATCCCCCCAGTCAGAAGCAGTCAGTAATAAAACCCTAGACAAGTTCACATGTCACAGTAACCTGGCATATAAGATTCAGAACATTTTACTCTTATAACAGTAACAATCAGTAATTTAGGTACTAACAATTCCAGAACCAATACATTCAATATGTAAATAAGACTACAATAAAAGATAGTAAAAAGACAAGAATGGTATGAAAATTAAGATGAATAATTCTTTTAAACAGCAGAAAGTCAGGGAAACATCTGGAATTCTTTTGCACTGCATTTATATATCTTCAATATAAAAATACACGTAGAGAGTCAATCTAGAACTGCATACAGCAATCACGTTTTTCCCCTTAACTGCTTTAAAATTAGTTCAAAATAATGTAAATTACAGGAATGATTGTAGCAAATTTGTAAATGTTGGCTATTACAACATCATTATATGAGAACACCAATGATAAATCATTTACAGGAGAGGTAATAAAATTTCCAGACTACTGAATTAGAATTTAGCAGAAGGGTAAAAACAATGTACTCACTAAAAATACTACAAAATCTGGTATTGTTACCAGCTACACAGTAGACTGTGATTAGGTTTTGTAGTTGACATACAACATATTAAGAAAAGTGCCAAAATACTGCTACATAAGAATCTTTTTTTTTCCAAAAATCAGTAAGCAAAAACCCCTGCAGATCCTATGCTAAGTAATGGCAAATGAAAACAGGAAAAAAAAGATGCTGATTGTACAACTATGTCTTATTAAATGCCTTTGAAAAATCTGTAAATTCACTTTCTTGCATTAAAGTCTGACACAAGGCTTATTAAAAGAATCAATAGAAATACCACCATACATGCTTTTCCAAGGCATTTTAGGCCATTCTAAACCTACACATTCCTCCTAACCCGTGAAACACAAAGAAGACTGAAAATATTCAGAAACTGGCTGAACTGCTGAGGATTGTTGTGATCAGTGGCAAAACATCCTGCCAGATGCCCGTCACAACCAATGCACCCCAGAGCCTGTACTAGGGTCCATATTCACGCACGTTTTTATTAACAACCTAGGGGATGGGACAGGTCACACACAGCAAACCATTCAAAGGGACCCCAGCAGGCTGGAGAAATGGGCAAAATAGAGTCTCATAAGTTTCAGCAAAGAAAAGTGCAAAGTCCTACACTGGGGGAAATAACTGCATCCACCAGTACAGACTGGGGGACTGACCAGCTGCAAAGCAGCCTTGCAGAGAACAATAGCAAGCCATGAGCCACCCCACGCCCTTGCAGCAAAGAAGTCCAACAGTCTCCTGGTCTACACTTCTACAGCAAGCTGAGGAAGGGGATTCTTTCACTCTGCTCAGTCCTCGTGAGATGCAACTCAAGTGCTGGGTCCAGTTTTGGGCTCCCCAGTCCAATACACAAATGGGCATACAAGAGTGAATCCAGTTAAGGGTCACAAAGGTGATTAAGTGATTGGAGCATCTTACAGACAAGGAGAAGCAGAGAGAACTGGGATTGTCTCTCATGCCTGGAGAAGCCTCAGATGATCTCACCAACCTGTGTAAATGCCGGAAAGGGAGGAGTAAAGGAAGAGCCTAACTCTTTCCAGTAGATCTTGTGACTGGGCAAGAGGCAATGGGTGCACGTGGAAATACCAGAAGCTGTACTTAAACACAGGAATGGATCTCCATAGTGTAAGGGAGAGCAAAACACTAGAACAGACTGTCCAGAGATCTTCTGGAGTCTCCATCTTTAGAGATGTTTAAAAACCCAGCTTGTCCCACTCCTGAGCAACCTGCTCTAGCTGGCCCTCCTCTGAGTTGGACAATGGGGAATGGACTAGATCTAGTCCCTCTAACCCCAACTGTTCCATGATTCTATGAAAAGGACAGGGTCATATGACAGGCATTGGATCAACTGAGTCACAAAGAAATTATAAAATGTAAAAGGAATATATATTTTCTCTTTAAGTTATTGCATACAGTGTTAATTTTGCTGCCTTCGTTTTGCTGATCTCATTTTTTCAAATCTTGACTCCATTTCTTCAAGGACTTTTGGTGTGTATCGCACAACTAATTTAACCTTTCCTTGAGCTGCCTTCAGCAGTTCTACTGCTTTTTCATGGTGTTCACCTTCAACACTCTGTAAAGCATAAACCATTTCATATTAGTAAAGACATAAACTGAAAACAGACTTTTTCTTTTTTTTTTGTACAATTCTATATAAATAAATATATTTATGTATTTATTTATATGTACTCTATTTTCAAGACTGCATAAACACAATGCCACGCAATTTCAGAACTTATGTTTCAGCAAACCAAGTGATGTGATGATAAAAATGCTAAGTAGTATTAGCAAAAGAATAGTGCAAAAAACTTGTTTAGGTTTATGCTGAACAATTAAATTCTGCAATGATAACCTTAGTCAATTATGAAATTACACTTAAAAATCAAAAACTTCAGGAGAATACTTACTTAAAATTTAATATTGATTTTCTTCTTTTGCATGCATTTTAAATTTAGCAGCCACCCTCAATTTGGTTAATAAGTTGCCACAGACAACTGCAAGATAGCTGCTTTCTTGATGTTACCCTGCATCACAATAAGGCAAAACCAGTGCACACTGGGCACTAGCAATGGAGCAACTAACATGTGGTGGGTTGCTTATCTTAGTGCTCCACATGTCTCTCAGTAAACACAAGACATTCAACTTCATTTCCTCTAACTGATTAAGAACAGCCTAACCCAACTCAAGAAGACCAGAATAAAAGTGCTTTCCCAAAACAACTCTCAGAATTTCTTAGAATTATATTAGATTCACCTAATTACAATTTTTAAGCAATGGTTCTCAAAAAACTGCATCCAAATATACATTCCTGGACAGCATATATTTTATCAGCAAAACTTATTTCTCCCAAACTTATTAAACACAATGACAGGACTACTCCAAGCCTACCTCCCACTGGTGCTATTAGAAGCTAGAAGGCAGGTGAGGTACCTGTTGATTGGAGGGTTTCCCCGTTACTATAAAGTTACTTACAGAAAGAAAAACAACAGTTAAAAAACCCCGAAGTTATTTCTCTTCTATCAGACTTAGACAACACATACATTTGAATGTTTCAATTTTTGTTATTCAAGTGGATGTGTAGGCTGTTATGTTTAAAACTGGTAGTAAAAGGTTTGTAGAGTTCTGTTTAATTGTATCAAACACCTAAAATTCTGGAGTACACTCAAGATCTCCCACCTGAAAAAATAAACTTGTTTTTCAGTCATATTCCCTGCATTCTTGGCAGTGGCATTTTAAAAAATTCTTTTTCTTCTTCTTCTAGTATAAATTAAAATCACAAGAAAATGCCTGTCATGTATTATGATTATAGGATTCCATCTGTAAATATCAGATATCAATGATTTTTCTGAGACTACATTAGCTTTCTTAACAGCAATTTATGCACTCAATGTATTCTCACAACAGCTATATATATTTATACATGTGCATGCACACACAGTCATTGTTAGCTCTACCATCTGCCTGATGATCAGGTTCAGTTTTAGGTGGAATGGTGGTATTGCTGTCTTTAAGAGAGTCTGTGGTTGAGGAAGGACTCATCTGAAGACAGTTTTGCACCAGTCCCTTAATGCTTCCTAATAACAGAAGGCTAAGGCAAGGACAGTTGCATCACTACAGTTATGATTTCTCTTATGCCTCTTTAAAAGGACAGCTGGATTCCCAGGTAATAGTCAGGAGCCAAGTATATCAGAGATTTGTGCTAGCCAGGAATTCCCAGAGTCACTATTCCTTTCACATGTCAAAATCCCCCAGAATCTAGTTTGAACCTCAGTGTTAAAATAAAATTTGGTTTACAGGTGTAATGATGAGGATATTAATTTTAAGCCTGTATAGAGCCTCTCTGGAAATAAAAGCAAGTGTTTGGGAGATATTTACATGCATTTCACTGACAGCTGTCTCAAGTCAGTGCCTGCCCATAACCTCCTCTTTCCAGCCTCCTTTTGTTTTACTTTTTGTACTGTTAATTCTTCAGAAGAGGATACTTACTTAAAAAAAAAAAAAAAAAAAGAATCCACGTCAGCACTTTAGACATCTATTTCTTAAAATATAGCAAAAAGCCCGCTTCTGAAGCTCAGTATAGTTAACTGGAAGGTAAAAAATACTATACAAGGTAACACCACCTTGTAGTTCCATCTCATTACAGCTTTCATCATGCAGTAGATTTTTTACTGGGAAAAATGAGAATCTGGTCAGCCAAAAGCAACATAGCATAATTTACTACTTACCTTAGAAGGTGCAGAAAACTAATTTAGTAAAAATCTGCATCATGAAGCTTCAATGAAAAAGGAAGGCAGTTTGTATTTCACAAAATTCTTTGACTACATTTGTACAACCCATCAGAATCTGAAATACTGACATAGATAGTACAGTTCCTTTCTGAGACAGATAACCAAAGCATAGTCCTAAAACTCCCAATGCACATAACTCTACAGAAGCCCAAGTAAATTGGTTTTGTGAGGACAAAAAGAAAGTATTTTGCCAAGATTAAAGACAACAACGAGCTTGTGCCATGTGTATTCTCTGTGCCCCCTCAAGTGGAAACAAGTAGTTACTGCTACATAAAGAGAAGAGAAAACCAGTTCCTACCACTCCGTTTACAGAAAGCAGCTGGTCTCCACGTTTCAGGCCTCCATGTCTGTCAGCTATACCTCCAGGGATAATTCGAGAGATATAAATTGGTGAATTTTGTTCTTTGCCTCCCATAATGTTGAATCCAAGACCTTCTTCAGTTTTGGGTAGTTCAACCACTCTGGGATGAGAATGACCTTCACTAGCAGCAAATGCAGCTACCGTGGCCTGTGAGAAACAAGATTTTCTCATTTATAAGAAATTAAATACAGTCCCTTTAGCTAGACACAGTGAGCAGGCTGAAAATGTATTTTATCTCAAAGTACTTAAGTGTTAAGACAAATGAGGTTAATTCACTACATACCAACACCGGCATGAAAAATTCAGAACTCCAAGAGTAAAATGAAAATGGAAGAATTTAAAAACAACAAGTCTTGTTATACCTTTTAATAACCTGTTAACCTTATCCATTTTTTCAGACATTTAGATAATATCCTTCTGAATTTTATATAATCTTCTGCTTCTGAAGTAATGAACTACTGTATTTTATGCAAGTTATAGCTTGGCTTTTACCTTTGCTGTCGCATTAGCTCTAACTTCTGGGCTACTGCTGATATCCACAGTTTCATATACGTGTTCATACACCTTTAGAGGCAAAAGAGTTTCAGTATGAGTAAAACAGATATTTTTCTGCTTAGGTAATATAACAAAATACCAGGTGCAACTCAAAAATGTGTGAATTAAAAGCACACACCTTTAATGTTACTCCCTGATTCACTACAAGAACAGGCAATCTAACATTCTATGAAGAAACCAATCTCTCAGCATCTGTATCGCTCAGTCTCAACCTAAATCCTCCCTCCTTCCACAGTATTCAGACCTAACCATGACTTTGGAAATGCTTACAGCAAGGCTCACACACCTGACTTGAGGCACGATGACTATTTTCTCTTGCTTGATTCAAGCTGGAACTCTTCAATACAGATGCACAAAAAAACACTTAAGGACAGCTCTTCAAGGCTCTGCTGACAAACCATCCCTTCCCACAAACTCCCAAATTTTCCTTCAACTTTAGCAACTAACTGAATATCTTAAGAAGAAAATAGGATCGAAAACACAGAGGCAGTAAGAATACTAATGCTAAGGAGGTGCTTGGACTGAAGGCTAACCCACATCTTCTCATCTCCTTGACAACCATTTGTACGTGCTAAGCAGTAAGTACACTGTCCTCAATAAGACGAAAACATTAAGATTACACCTGTGTCTACAAACAGATTTTTTTTAATCATTCAAGCTTTTATCATCAGTATTAACATCAGCAATTAGCAAGACATATCCAATCACGTGAAAGTCTCTAAAACAATACCTGGAATGAAGATGAGGTGGTGCAAGGCTTCACCTAACAGTGGCATGGATTTGGCTTAAAAATAACACAGGCAATTGGTACTCTGTCTATTCTTACATACCAGCTGGATAACAGCCTGTTAGCTGCCAGTAAGGACAGACTCTCCAAATAACCTTTAAGAAGTGATTTGTTACTAAGCCATTATTTTATACACCTATGCTGTCCCAAATCATTTTCTTTTGAAATTACTTAAAAATAAGGTTTGTTCTATTAAGCTCTGTAAATCAAATATGCCTTTACAAAGTTCAAAATCAGCTTACTGCACTAAGCACAAAAAGGAAAAGGTAAATCATACCAGTCTTTAACTGAAGGTAACTCCTTACATCAAGTTAACTCACCTCTCTTACAGCATTACAGAATTCACTTTGAAGGACCCTTTGCAATGCCTGTAGCTTTTGTGGTGGCACTTCTCCACTTCTCTGTAATTTTTCCAGCAATTCAATTGCTCTGCAGATGTCTACAAAAAAAATAAAGCACTAGTAATGAGGAATGCCTGAGGAATCTCAAGGTATGTTTGGGGGTTGGTTTTTTTTTTTAAATTAAGTTAATGGAGCAGTCTGTGTATGTGCACTTGCACACACTTTAAAACTATGCTTTAAGTTTCATTACCCATAAACTATGTATTTACAAAATGCTACAATAAAACTCTGTACTTTCAGCCTGTTATAAATCAACCATAGCAATCCAACCCTGTAACATATCTGGAACTATCACTGCCATATGCATACTGCAAAGACAATCTGATTTTTCCGCAAAGGACTGAAATATTGGTATGCGCATTAAAATATTGGTAGTGTATACTTCATAATTCATCTACTCTATGGATGGCATTTTGTTAACACCAGCTATAATATTATCAAATATGCTGTCTAACATTCCTTTTATGTTCAAAAATTAGTTCAATAAGGTATACTCAATACTTCCCACAGAAGATGGCTGAGAACTATCGGGCCTATATTTTTCCCTCCTGAAGTCCTTATAAAACCAACAGAACTCCTTTCGATATTCTTGCTGAGAGACAATATTCCCACAGTCTAGAATCCTGAACCTCAAACTTCTTTCAGTTCCTTGAAATTTGTTCCTAAGAGTTCACATTTTCTCATAAATGCTGCTTTGTGAAACTGAACTCCATGAAGGATTTTATTCCAGACTAGTATGACTCAAGACAGGCATCAAATGCAATGTGACATTCTTTTCGCAGCGCCAGATGAGTAGAATATATTCACATCCCTCATTTGTATTTCCAAACTGTTACATTAGTGATTATTCTGAAACACCCAAGTTTTGAACAGAACTAGAACAGTCTCTCAGAAAAGCTGATAGAAAGGATTACTTTCATTATCACAAAGACAAAAAAGAAGTGATTAATCTACTATATAAAATAATGCACAGATTATTTTAGAACAGGATGAAGTCTGGGACACTGCTGTGTCCCAAATGCATTACTTCCTTTTTTCTGTAATTAACCTCTAGGTACTCATTTTTCATGTGAATGCACATCTACTCAATGGTATCACGTCAGCACAGAGGATGTGCAGTAGCCACAAACTTCTCCTAAAACACAAGCGTAAAAAGACAGCACTTATACAACAGGATGAAAAGGCAGTGGGGTGCATGCTCTGAAATTAGGGTGAAGTGCACCAGCAAGACAGCCCAGGCTGATGTTCTATCCATTCGCATGAATTATCAGACACATCTTACAAACTACTAGATCGAGACCAGGTCGTGCAGTTGATTAAACAAGGTATACCTTAACCACACAGACTGATCATCCTTGGACTGGAAACAAATCCTTCATGGAAAAACACTTGAGTACTACAGCCATAAGACTCAAATTATTTCTGACGAGAGCTAACGTTTCCACGTGCCATGGGAACTTGGTGTTTTCTGGCAATCATATCCAAGCTTTACAAGCATCAGTTATCTAAATCAAAGCAATATCAAAACCTAAATTATCTACTAGTAATCCTATGTTCTACAGAGAACACATTTTACACAGGCATGCATATTTGTTATTTGTATAACTACAAGATGAAAAAAAAAATGCTTTTAAAGCTTTTTATTTCCTAATACATATTTTGTATTTAATTTAATATCCAAAATCGTCGGTGAAATTAAAGACAATCTAGATGATGCAAAAATCACCAATGTTCCTAGTAACCCTTGTGTTCAGCAACAGCAGTACAAATTATCTTAATTCATGAAGTAGCCCACTGATCAGCTTGAAGTAGTATGATCAAATGTCAATCACAGCACTTCCAATCCTACAACACTCCACATAATAATGAGAAATGTCTAGAAGTATATAAATTACAACACTAGTATCATTTAAATACTTGCAGATGTTAGCAGACAAATGATTATTACATGCCCATAAAGACTACAGTTCCACGTAGCCATTCTTGAGCCTATAGTCAGTGAACCATGTTAAGATGTAAGGTGTACAAACTTGTTATCAGTTTGATTAGGATACTGCAAGAAATTTTAAATGGTGACAGCAATCTACTAATACAACGAGTAGCTGCAGAAATGAAGACTCCAGAACTCCATGTGGTAATTTCTCTTTTTTTGACCTTCATGTTTTGTCATTAAATCAGATATGCTTCCTACCTGTATCTCTTAACAGACAAAACATTTAATGACACAGCACTTTCCACCCTAAGGTAAAACTGGTTTGTCTGGGAACCAGCTGTGTCTTTCATTAACTGCAGACTAAGAACACAGAACAAGCATTTAAAAAAGTGATTAGGATACACTGAACCGGATTCATTTTAGATGAAACTAAAGCAGAGGACACACTTTAACAAAAAAAGGCTTTCAGATCAAAGGACCAAACTATGGCTATAAAGTACAAACCCAGAGCAGCCAGACACAGCATGAAAGTTAGATCCTCAGTACTCAATAAATCTTTTATCACACCACACTTCTTACTCAGGTAGATACAGACAATAGGTCCCATCAGCAGGACAATTTGTTCCCAGCAGTTATTTCGTTGTATGTTATTGAGAGGATCCCATTATACCAGCGTGGAAGTGCAACTGAGCACAACTTCCTTCTACTGAACTGCATTAGGCACCATAAGTGAAAAGCTGAATATTCAATCTATCCCAGCAGCATTACTTTAGGAAAAAGAGTTTTGCTGGGAATAAGTGGCAAAACACACCTTCTTTCATTTTTCAAGAAAAGCTTGTTGACTGCTGTGTTGATGTAATTTGCTTCCTCGTGAATTACTAGTTGGAATACAATCAGCTGAAAGCTGTCTTCCTCACAATATAAACACGATAGCTCAGCCAATTGTTCAGCACCACAGACTAAAATGAATAATACAGAAGTGTTCCAATGATGGATTTCAACAAGGATCAATGTAGATTTTAATTGACCCAGGGGTGGACAATTAAAAAACCCCAAACCATAAAACTAACTGTAAAAAGGGATCCACATGTAATGGAAAAATTGCTTTTGTTTTCACCTTTTCTTCCTTTTTATACCAATTGCCTGTTCTTCACAAATCATTTTTTGTGATCATGGATACTAGATTGAAATCCTGAAAAAGAGAAACATTGAAACTAAAAGAATGTGGGGAGAAAAAGCCAGCAAGTCCAAGCATGTGCGAGCAAAACACAGAAAGAGAAAAAATGCAGCATCCTCATAGATACTCCTGATTAACCACCTCCACTGCTTATGTTCAAGTATTCTAGATTCCTAAGTTGTATGTAGAGTTATCACATGTCACCAATAAACTGTAAGAATAACTGAAATGTTAACTGTTGTTCCATTTCTGCCCTCTAGTGAATTTGGGTGGTGGTGTTTCCAATGCAGCTTGGAGGAGAAAAGACAAAGCCATTTTCAATTGCCCTGGTGGTAAGCATAAGGTAACAATTTAAAATCAGCTCATTTTCTACACTATTCTCTCTTTTCTTATACTATATGCCAACAACATTAGTGACGTTCACTTTCAAGCTGATTATGACTCATCATCAGGTTTTGTGCAGTCAACCCCACATAATTAACAGTTTCTTACTTCTGTAAATAACGCTCTTGCTTTTGTAGGTCCATTATAAGGTGCTCTCTTTTTCTTCTTTTCTTAGAAAGACCAATATGCCTGAAGACCAAACAGCTCCTTTGTTTCACTGATCTCTAAGTAACTCTGCAGATTTGTTTGTTTTCATGGACAGAGCATAGTGGCAGGGTAATGAGGTGAAGAAGGATAGGACCTGAGTTTTAAGTCCACAGACCTTCCAAGCGCAACTAATCCACTGCTGCAGCAACTGCCCTAATTAGCAAGCTTTGGAGTAGAGAGAGTAGATGAGCTGCAGAGTGTGAAGCATAGACCTTACATAACTCACTATTTACAGGCCAACTCACACATTACAAGTGGTTCATTTGTAGAATGGGAAGCAGGGCTAGCGAAAAAAGAAAAACTGGGTTCTTCAGTAGGTAATGCGAGAGTAAGAGAAAAATAGTGAGTATGTACAGTGTGTTATACACCTACAGAAATACATCTAGCACCATGAGCAAAAGTGGTGGTCCTAGTTGGAATGGTAGTGGGAAAAGCCAGATCATTCAATCACTTATACTTCACCTAGTTGTTTCCTTTTCCAAAAAGATGATTTCTAATTATCAGTAATCATTTCCTATGTAAATTTAATGTTCCAGTCCCTACTGTCCCAAATACATACCAATAAACCAATCATTTATATTGTCATATAAGCATGTGTGGACCTTACACAGTACCAAATAATCACACTGAAGGAAATTTATAATTGTTTCTTAAAAGCTGTGGATAAATGTCACAAATATACTACAGAAAAATACCCAACGAGGTTCTATATTTTATCTGTTTCACTCTTAATTTCAATTACACATTGCATGTATTAACAATACAAATTAACCTACATACTGGAAAAATGGGGTGAAAACAAACATGAGAGGGTAATAGAGAACAGTCATGAACAAGTGTAAAGGAACTCCTGCATGTGTCAGCTGCCTTCTATTAAAAAAAGTAAACTATTATTCTTAACACATAGCTAACAGACTGAACTTAGAATTCTAAGAATTCTGCTGTGTTCAAGATGAAGTTTTCCCATGAGAGAAACAGAAACCAAGAGCTGCCAGGCTGAGTAAGAACTGGCAGAAGCGTTGACAGCAGTGAAGGCAGAGCAGACACAGCTACGGAAGGGCTTAGGCGAGTGCACCCATGTAAACTCAGCGGCAAACTGAAACGTGAGAAAAACCTCCAGAGGCTGGAGGTTTAGCAAAGCCGAAGAGGTCGGTGCCACCAACATGCTTGAAGGGCCAGAAGCAACGGAAACCTGTTCAAATCAGATCAGCTGTTCAAATCAGCCGCAGCTGCGCACGACGGAGAAGAGCGGCTAGGCTCCTGCGCCAGGCCGGGAGGGCGGCACGGCGGCCGCCGCCGCCGCCCCGCGGCCTCGGACCCGGCCGGAGAACTGGGGTGGCCGGCCAGGGGCTTGGGACAGGATGCTGCTGCGCGACGGGGGCCGGGCCGGGCCGGGCCGGGCCTGGCCGGGGCAGGGGCTCCACCGCCGCCACCCGCCCGCCAGCCTGCAGCAGAGAGCGGTAGGAGCGCCCGCCCGGGCCGCGGCCGCGCTCACCTCGCTCCAGCCGCACCGACTCGCCCAGCGCCGCCATCTTCTCCTGCCTGGCCCGGCGGAAGTGACGTAGCGCTTCCGGAAAGGCGCAGGCGAGGTGGCGCGGCGGCCTAGCCATGACAATGAGGGGTGAGGTATGGCAGCTGCTGAGTGGCGTGCGAGCCGCTGCGCTGCTCAGCCTTCATGTGCACAGCAGTACGGATAGTGCAAGCCAGCACCGAGTCCCTGCGGAGGCCGGCAGCCGCCTGTCTACCCGCCATTGTACGTGCACATTATTCCTCTGGACTGTGTGGTGCCCCTATCCTGATGGGAATTTCAGTAGAAAATGTTCTCTCCGGCTTTTCCCCCCATCCTTTAGCCTGACTGAGGACTATTTTCTCGCTAAAAGCACCACACTGCGAGGGCAGATCTTTCTGTGCACCGAGTGCCCCTGGAGATGGAATATATACGTATGTTAAATATACATATATATAAACACTTATATAGAGAGAAATATATACATATGTTGTGTTATGGGTTGATAAGGGAGGAGCAGTAGATGTTGCCTACCTAGACTTTTGACCCTGTGTGGAAAACCCAGTGTCCACAAAGGAGGCCGAGGAGTCCTGCAACTTCATTCAAATAAAGGGAGAGAGACCTCTACAGGCTACTAGGTCCATTAGGTTTCTCTCCCTTTATTCGTGTAAAGTTGTAGGACTCCTCTGTCTGCTTTGTGGACACTGGCTTCTCACAGCGTGATTTTCCGCACAACACTGTCTCCCACAACATCCTCATAGATAAGGTCAGGAAATGTGGGTTAGAGGAATGTACAGTGAGGCAGATCAAGAACTGGCTGAAGGGCAGAGCTCAGAGGGTCGTGATCAGTGGAGCAGAATCCATTTGGAGACCTGTACTCAGGGGCATTTCTCAGGGATCAATACTGGATCCAGTCAGCCTGTTTATCAACGGCCTGGATGAAGGGATGTTGCAGTTGGGGCGGACGCGCGACACACACTGAGTCCAGTGTAAAGTGCAGGCAAAAAGCGTTTATTCCAAAAGCCAGTGTCATATATACACTTTTGTATGTTTATCATTTGTGCTCATTGTCCATTGGTTACTTAACTACTACAACAGGTTCATTGGCTATTTTAACTACACTATACTATTATTAGTTATCTACAATACAGACATCCCAAGAATCCAAACAGAAGCCAGCTGCAGCTGCGTTTACTATCTACTCCCTTTATTGTTTTGAATTTCTTGCTTCTCTTGATTAAGTTTCTCACGGGTAGACATGGATTGTGCTGAGATCAATGTCAGACTCAGACTCAGACAGGCTTTCTGATCTGCTGTCAATCTCCACAAAGGGATAGAATGCACCCTAAGCAAATGTGCTGGTGATACAAAACTGGGGGGAGTGGCTGCTACACCTGAAGGCTGTGCTCCCATTCAAGGCGACCTCGATGAGAGAGTTGGACAGAGAGAAGCCTCATGAGGTTCAACAAGGGCAAGCATAGGGTCCTGCACCTGAGGAGGAATTACTCCAAGCACCAGGACAGGTTGTGGGCTGACCTGCTGGAGGGCAGCTCTGCTGAGAAGGTCCTGGGTGTTTTGGTGGATGACAGGTTGACCATGAGCCAGCAGTGCATCCTTGCAGTCAGGAGGGCCAATGGTATCCTGGGGTGCATCGGGAAGAGTGTGTCTAGCAGGTCGAGGGAGGTGATCCACCCCCCTCTACTGAGCCCTAGTGAGGCCACATCTGGAG
>VZRR01013942.1:139234-155654 GCA_013398015.1 Oreocharis arfaki | reverse complement strand
GATTTTTATATATATATATATATATATGCACACATATAAATATTGTTCTGCTTGTGTGAAATGTGAGACGTGCGTTATATTTCCTGTTTGGCACCAGTTTAATCTCTTTGTGGGGCTAATGTATTGAATTTACCATCTGTATTAAATCACTGCAAGTACAAACACAACATACTGTGTGAGTTTCTTCTGGAAAAGAGTAGGAGACTACTTTAGAACATGTATTTATATGCTCTTAATGTATTCTGAGGGAATAATTCTTCCACTTTGCCTTTGATTTTGTCTGTATTTTTTTTTAAATTTTGCTTTGAAAGAGAATAGTTTTCAACAGGTCTCAAAGCATCCGCCAATGTGGCAGTGATATACTCACTTCTTTCTGTGATTTATTTTAATGTCAGTTCCTCTCAGTTTGAGGGATGCTGCATGTGCATTTCAATGAAAAGGCCATACAAATGGAATTTTGCAGGTGAACAGAATTAAATCCTCATAGACTAGTTTCCGGCGAGAAAGAGTGTTTTGGCCGCCAGAACTGTAGAATGCTGTAAATCTGGAATAAAATCCAGATGTTTCTATCAGTGATGCAGGAACTACCATTCTGTTAGAAGTGATTGAAATTGCAAATAATCTGCTCAGACTTTGGACAGATTAGTCTACGTAGAAAAATGAGTGTTCAGCAATACTTCATAAATCCTAAGAATTTTCCAAAGGACATGTATAAGAATATATAGTTAAACACATCTTTAAATTGCCATTATTCTGACTTCAGTAAAGACTAAAGATTCAGAAGTTAAAGCAGCTGCTTTAAATTTCCTGTAGACCCAGTGAACTGGACAATGATATTACAAGAATAAGAAAATCTGAAAAGCAAATTTTAAGTAGTCCTTCCACTGTCTACTCTCCAGTTTAAACCATATCACTCCAGGAGTTTGCACTGATTTATACCTGAAGAAAAAAACCCAGCAAGACAAACCAAAAAAACCAAACCAGAACAAAGTTTGGATTTCTAGGTTGTGGCCTGTGAAGAATATTGATAATGTAATTGTTAGCAGTAGACAGGCTTCAAATTACAGTTAAAGAAGTGGAATGACAGTGCAGGATCATAACAGAGGGGAGAAAAATAGGGCTACAGGTTATACAGAAAAAGAAAAAGCCATGCATGCCCACTTGCTTTTTCCTTTCTAAGGTGATATTTAAGCACGCTGCTGCATTTTTACAGAAATGCCTGATTTTTGCAGAGGTGTCTTAAGTTACAAAGCTAAGCATTGCTATGGCAGAAGTACTTTAGTGTGGTTTTTATCTTCAAATTTTAAAAATGTACTTAAATTAAAGAAATAGCCACTGCATTAGTTCCAAGTCTATCTTGACCCACTAGAAGAGAATGAACTACTGAGTCTATAGCATGCTATGTTTTTCTCAAGAAAATTTCAGTCCATAAATGGATGCCGACAGATTAAGTATTCACATCACAAACTCTTTGTGTCATTTTAGTCAAGAAATCCTTCTCCTGGTAAGTGTTTGGAGGAAAAAAAAGGTCTCAGAAGTGATTCCCAAAGAGTGGGGGATGCCTCTCTTGAATTAGTAATTACATATCTTTGTGTTTGCATACTAATAGCTGAGAAGCATGAAAGAGCTAAGCATTAAACTTTAATTGATGTATTTTGCTAACTATAATGAAATTATTAATTTAGACTGTTTTTTTGTCTCACTCAAGCTTTGGACATTTTTACCAGTGTTACTTTACTTGTATCTTTATTGATGAATTAAATTAGGTGTTACCAGCTGCACTTTTACACCACACGAAATACTAGTGCTGTGTGCTATAGGGTACATCAGTAGGACTTCTGGCTGACACTCTAGAGTCATTGCTGAAGGAGCATCATGAATCAAGTGATATAGCCTATGTTGGTGTTCCAGTTTGAAAGCAAGCCAGTGAGAGACTTGAGATCAGAACTACAATTTAATAGGAAAACTAAAAATAATTAAAATTGCAATAGTACAAAAACACTGACAGAGTCAGGATACAACCTGACACCCTGTCGGGCAGGGTGGTAGCAGTTGTCTTGAGGTGATAGATACGGTTCTGTTGAAGCAGTGATCCTGTAGAAGGGTCTGGTTTTCCTCCGAAGGTCCAGTGGTAGTTATATAGCTCTTGTCCTCTGGGAATCCAGTAGGTAAAGGCTGAGTATGGTGTTCCAAACCCCAGATAATATCCAGGTAGGAATGCTTGGTTCATCCCCCTGGGCGGAGCATCTCTCAATGGGATGATACAATTTTATGAGTCATGCAGTGAGGCTTGATAGCCTCTTAACAGGAAGATATCTCTCCAGAGGGAGTTATCAGATAAAGAACACTGCCCCACCTGGTTTTAACAGATGGTGATACAAGTACATACTTTTGGTTATATCTTACATTGTAACCTAAGACAGTTGTCATTGGAAAATAGTTGCATTCCCAGTCCAAAAGAAAATGGGAATCAGTCTCAAGTGTAAGCTAATTTAAAATGAGGTTATAGCTTGCTTTAGGGGAGAAGTCTTGGTGTGTGAGAAGTTATTCCATAACTAAGAAGATGAGCCTTCTTTATAGATTAATTTTTAAGGTTTTAATATTTTTATGATAGTGTCTTACCAGGCAGCCAAAAATGCGGCCCTTGTTTTTCTAGATGTTAGACACAGGTGAATGCAAACATGACAGGATAGGTTCTATTATTACCTAGGCAAAATGCAGAATAATGGTTCAAGAAACTTTGATCACTTTCTTTCAGGCTTCTACTTGAGTACAAGATCTGGACTCAAGCTTTTCATGAGAAAGAGACACTCTTTAAAGCTGTGCACGAAGTCATTCTCATGAACCTCTCTCCTGTGAACACCATCATCATCATCATCATCCTATGAGAAGAATAAGAATATCAGAAGAGTAAGAAAATCACACGAATTGTGACTAGCATTGTCTCCATATAATTCTATCAGTGTATAAACTTTCATCTTAGTTCTCTTGGAAACTAGAACTTCCCCTCTCTTTGGACCTATATATGTGTATTGCTGTATATTCTTGTATTAACAGGACTAATCCATAGTGATCTTGTAGCTAGGTAGTATTTTCCTTCACATCCAGCTGACATGAATTTAGTTAGAAGGAGTCTATAAGATTCTTCAGATGCTAAAGAAGACTTTGGAACACAGTTTTCTAAAATTTCATCATTCCAATAACAACTTTAGAAGTGTAACAGTGCTAATCAGTGTATTATTTTAATGCACAGATAGTAGAAATCACACCCCTGCAGCATTTATGTGTTTTCACATGCATTCAAAGTGCTTTCAACATTTTTAGCCAAGTCTGAAAGGAATTTTATTTATGTTATTACTTAAATAATTACCTAGCTAAGTGCTGTAGAATGTATGTATGTGCCCTGTTACCTTTCAGGAGGGAATGGCAATTTTGTAACACAATACACCAATATGAAAAAAAAATTGACTAGTAATGGGTATCAGAATATGTGCTTATAAAAATTGCAAAGGACTCTTGGCTGTCCATGAAAAAGAATGTTTCCATGGGAAACCTGAAAGGCTGAATTAGCCATGATAGGACTTTTATTTATGGTTCATGCCAGAGAAAAGAGTGCAAATTCAATTTTTAGGTTATCAAGACATCTCTTTTATCAGGATTATGATGTTGGTAGAATTTTATTGCATTAATACCACTGAATTTAATCTCTTTAAGTCAGTAGCAGTTGAATTAGTATTTTCAATTCCAGCAATGCTTTGACTCACTGACCTAGTCCAGGGTGAGTTTCATGGTCTGCCACATGCTGTGATTAATTGCTATAGTCCCTGTCAAAGTTCAGGTGTTTGTATCTATAGAAGGACTTGGTACCTTTTTGGTTATGCAGATACTAGCAGTTCTTTCTGTCTTCATATGATAGAAGATATTTTTGCTCTGCTACATGTTACAGAACATGCATTTTTTATAAACCTCTCTCACACTGATTGATTAACATGTAAAAAGAGTTCAGCATTTTGTAAGTGTCACCTAATCTCCATGTGAATTATTTTTTCCACATAGAATTTGATTATGTGAGTTGTCTCTGAATTTTTCTAGTCACTCCTGGTGAATGTGGGAGCACATAGCAGATATATAGAGAGCTCTGCCTGTTACACTTTTTTTTTTTAATCTTGTCAGTGTCAAACCCTGCCCTCCCCGAGCATTTTCAATAGATGAAAATGCTGTTTACTGGTGACAGGACTGACAGAAGCAGCAAAGTCAAACTGTAAATTCAGTGATGCATCCAAGTGCTAATTACAGTTAATACTCAGAAATAATTAAATGCATCTGCTTTGTTTCAGAGGAAAATAGTTGATCTTGCAAATGTTCTTTTTTAATAAAATACACAGTAATGTGTCTATGAAAGACATCCTACAGATGAGACTTGATGCATCATCTCCAAGGTCTTTTCCAACCTAATTGATTCTGTGATTCTGTTGGTTCTGTGAGACATACCTTACTGTAAACATAAGCAGTAAACATACACTGTAGCACAGCTTTGCAGGAACCACTTCACCATTAAGTTTTGAAGGAGAGCAAGCTTCTATTTACAAAACAGGATACTATTTACAAACAGGATACTATTATACATTAATAATATTATATATTCTTATACATTAATAGTATTATCAAAAAGTGTAGTATTCCATAAAGAACCAAAATCTCCTTTCCAGCATTAATTTTACAGAACTTACCATTTTCCATATGCAAGTGGTCATAATACAATAATTAAGCTGGCACAGTTCTCACCTATAAGCACATTTTCCTTGGTACAAAATTGAAATTATTTAGGGAATGAAATTGTATTAACTGGTGAATTTCAGAACAAACAGAGAATGTTTCATTTCACCTTGAATGGGATAGGAATGTTTTTGAAAGGACTGTTTGTAAGTTGTGTCTTCCTGTAGAGTCACAGAGATAAGTTAATATTGAATTAGCAACATTTGCCTACCTTTCAAGTGTTTTTCTTGTTAAAGTAGCCTATGGCACAAAGCAGTGGGGAAACATGGCAACTTAAAAAAATACTGTATTTTACTTTATGAAAGGCTATTTGAACCCTTTAAGGTTTGGGTTTACTTTAAAAAAGAACTTGTGTTGAACTGAAGCTACCCAAAATAGATTTGGCAGCATAGTCTTTTGTTAGGAGTCTATAAACATGGTGAATCTCTTTCTGCTTTCATCACTGGAAGCAATGTGTGGCCTCAGCCTCTTGGAAGGCTGATCAGAAGAAGAAACTGCCTCTGCACTATGCTCTACTTCCTACTGAACTTGGCAGAGCTTTTTGAGTGGAAAAGGGGTGGAAGCTGCAAATTCAGTGTGTGTCCTGCACAAATACAGGCATGAGTTAGCAGTGAGTTCCAGTTTTTGTTGAACTACACCCTGCAAGGAAGTAGTTCATAAGAGGAGGATGTTTCTTGCTAAAATATAATATAAATATCCATGAAGCCTTTCATAAACAGACTTAAGGAAAAATTTCCAGATCTTGATTATCACACACACAAAAAAATCACACTTACAGAAATAATTGTAGGAAGATACTTTTACTACATATTAGACAACCATTGGCTATATGTAATGATTTCAGTGCTTTATAACACTGAAGTAGCCTTCAGTAGCCTTCAGCCTTTATAACACTGAAAGTAGCCTTTGTGTTGCCAGACTTAATATATTATTTTTCTGGTACTGTCCTGGTTTTGGCCCAGATCAGCAGGAGCAGATGTGGCCAAAGCTCAGATGTTCCTCAATACCCATCCTTGTCGTTGCCAGGGGCAGGAAAAAGGGATTCCCTTTCTCTTGCTTCTGAGAAGGACATTCCTTCTCATGAAGCAAGCATGTTGGATGGAGTGGCAAGGTGACACTGATCCTAATGGGAGGGAGTAATTTGGGTGATGTAGCTTTGGTCAGGTTGAGCTGTTCACTCTCTCTTTTATGTACTTTCATCATTAATATTGTTGCTGTTGCTGTTAATTTTCTTATCTCATTACTGTTCCCAGTAAATTGTTCTTATCTCAGCCTGTGATCTTTGCCTTTTGTTCCTCCAATTCTCCAATCTGCTGCAGTGGAGAGGGGTAGGGGAAGAGGGTAGAGGGAAAGAAGTGAGTAAGCGATGTGTGGTTTTGGAGAGTCTCAGTGGGGACACTAAATTGAGGAGTACTCTTCCTAAACCATGATAGCATTAATTGGCACCCAACTTGAGTCACAAAGGGCTGAGATGACAACAGATCTGCCCAGAGCAGGTTGGAAACAAGTTTGATCTAAGCATCTGCTATATTAAGTCTGGAGCCACTGGTCACAATGTTGCTTGGTCTGTTCATGTGAGTGTGGTGCCTAACCCTATACGTGTTTCCATATATGCAGTATGTTCCCATCATGGTGCTCTTTTTCAGAGCAGGGGGAGGGATCAGGATTGCTTTGTTGCTGTACAGTGGAATATCAGTTTATGACATGATTACATCAAGGGCAATGGGGATGTTTTGCCATTCACTCCCAGTCGGGATCGCTTCAACTTCAAGGCAGCTGTTGGGATCCCCGTCGCCCCAGAAATAAAGATGGATTCTGCCCCTACGTATCTTGATGGCATCAGCATACATTGTTCCCACAGGTGTCAACTAAAGCCTTATACTCCTGTGGGTCTGATTTGCCAGACCATCCGATCCACACCGTCCAATAGATCTGATTTCCCTTTCCCCCACCTGGCTGGAGGCAGGGCCTCTCTAGTTCTGGTCACAGTACTCACTGCTCACTTCTTGTAGGTATGAACTGGACATCCTTTCAAGAGGATCAGAAGCAACATCAGCCCTTTTATTCTGTCTGAGGACCTGAGGACTTGCCCTCTGAAACTGGAGCAGCATTTATCCTTGAAGAATTTCCTCCTCTCAACTCACATAGCTGTGCTGCTAGGGCAGAGGTGGGTTTTCCACTCCACTTCTTCTCTGTGGTCAGGCAGGTAAATCCACAGGTTACTTCTTGGAGTGTACCCTCTCTCTCAAGCAGGGGGTGCTTCTTCCCAATAGCAGAGACTCTGGTCTGTATTGGTGGGGCATGGGACATTTCTCTAGCATGCTTGAGTCTTTCAAATCTGTCCATGGGCTTGGACAGTCTTTCCACAGCCAAGATGCAGGCAGGTAGGGAGGACAAAAATGGTCTTCATATTGCCAGAGTCAGCACTGTTTGTTCTCCTTTCATTGACATAAATGCCAATGAGTTGGTGTACAACAATGGCACGCTCCGTACAATCTTCTGCCACATGGATTGTGTACACTGGACCTCATCTGGATCTACAGGGGACTGCTTGTCATTTGAGTCCCAGCACAGCTAATTCTCTCAGGGACTGGACACTTTTCTCCATGACATTCCACCTGCTTGGGCACACTACTAGATCATCTTTGAGAGGATGCCTTTCCCTCACACTTGACAGGAGTCACATCCAGAGGCTGAGAGTTTCTGTCTTCTTCCTGATCCTCTTGTCAAGGCCTGCATCCCAGGACAGGGATCCCAGTTGCTCGGCTACCATCTGGTTTCATATTTTGAGTTGCGATATCCCAGCATTGGAGCAGCCAGGTCACCAGGGGCTCATGTGACTGGCACCTGAAATCTTTTTGCATATCTTGTAGTTCACCCAGGGATAGGAATCAGAATTATTCCTGGCCCTGCCTTTTCCAAGGGCCTTGTTTCCTCTTCATCCCTCACGAGGCAAACTGATTTGGTCTTCCATTTCTTTGTCTGTATGAGTGTGACTGCTACTGGCACAGGTTGTTCCTGTGGTTCAGCTGCAGTTTGAATGGCCATGCTGCCTGTCACTCTGCTTTCCTCCTGGTCCTTGAGGGTGCTGTTTAGTATCACGCAGCATCTGATAAAAAGTAGTGAGGGCTCAGCACCTTGCATAACTTTGCATCTCTCTGGAACTGCCACAGATTTTTTCCTTCATATATTTTATCACTTTAACAGTATCCTGTAGTTGTTCAGGGGTGAACTTCCAAACCGTTGGAGTAGAATAATCTTTCAAAAGATGACCCATTTTCTCCCACATTCCATGCCACTCATGTCTATCCACTCTTGGGGCAGATCTCTGAATAATCTCCCTAGAAATCTCTTTCATGACTCTAAACATGGTGTGGACCCCACTGAGGAGACCTGGAAGACTTAGCAACAAGAATATACCTTCCTTAACATCCAAAGGGAATTCAAGTCTCAAAAGCTGTTGTAACAGGCCTGAAGAAGGGAAAGGGGGTAAAAGGCTGGGGAAAATCATCCTCCCCCATTCCCTCCACAAACTGGATATGATTATTAATGGACTCCCAAAGGTAGTGCCCGAGGTAAGGGTAGGAGAGCAGCACTGTGTACACATCTCAAAATACCCATCGTGACTGGCCCAGAGGCCCCATGTATCCTTGGCATAGATTATCTGAAGAGAGGGTATTTCAAGGACCTAGAGGGGCATTGCTGGGCTTTTGGGATAGCTGCCATGTAGACAGAGGAAATTAGACAGCTGAACACCTTGCGTGGTATCTCAGAGGGCCCTTCTGCTGGGAGACTGTTGAAGGCTGAAGAACAACAGGCACCAATCACTACCACAGCAGTGCACTGTCGACAACACTGCACCAGCCAGGATTCTGTAACCCCCACCATGAGATTATTCATGAACTGGAAAGCTGGGAGTGTGTGGAAAGATGGCTGGGGGTAAAATCAGAGGAAACTGAAAGGTTATATTCACATCCTAACAGGAGTTATAACAGTACAGGTATTATAGGGTAAAATACAACTGCTACTCCCTGTATGGAATGCAGTTGGCATGCCTGAGACCTATTGCACGATGAATCCTCATACACAAAATCTGCAGCCACAAGCACCTGCCAAGAGAGGTGGAATGGAGAGTGGAACAGAGTGGAAGCACCTCAGCAAGGCTCTGTTTAAATTCTTGCAGGGAGCAGAAGTCAACGCCCTCCTGCCCCTTCTAGCTCCACGTCATGTTTACAGGAGCTCAGAAACAGGAAAAAAAGATAAACCAGCTCAGCAGTGAATTCCTGAAAGAAAACTCAATCAGGGCAATAAGGCTCCTGTGGCTCCTCCCCACAAAGCAGGGGCTGTGGGGAGCACAGGGCAGGGGCGGATTCCAGGACACAGAGGTGGACACTGAATCCTCCTGGGTCTCCTTGGCACTGCTGCCCCAGGCAAGGATGATCCTGAATATCCCCCTGGATCTGCCCCAGGAAGGTCCCTGCTCCCCGGTGCAGGAAGGGGAGGGGTGGAGACAACCCTCCCAAACTCATCCCACCCACTACCCCCTGCACTGGCTTCACCCCAGGGGTGCTGACCCCCCGTTTTAGGGTGTCCAGCCCTGTTCCCATGAGGAGGGTCCTTGGCAGCACTGATGGGCATAACCAACCTTTGTGGGAGGTTGGGAGCACTGGTGAGGGATGGGGCTGTTCCTGGTGACCTGGAACTTGGCTCCTGCTGTGTGCCAGGGGCTTTCTGCCTGCTGGGCTGGGGGAACACCCTTGCTGAGTTCTGTGACACCCCCAGCCCCACATCCACTCCTTGCCACAGCTCCTCCCAGACAGCATCAACTATGGACATGTCCCCCGCTACCGTCCCTTGGCCAGGGGCCTTGTGGCTCATGCCAGACCCTTCTTCCTCCCCAGGGAGCCTCCTCCCAGGTAAGGGGAGATCTCTCTGGAGCCCAGGACTCCCCAGCTCAGCCCTCCTAGAACCAGGCCTCTGTCTGAGTCCCACGTGCCCTGAGCCAAGTGGGGACTGGTGGCCTTCTTGGCTGTGGAGACCACAAATAAATTGAATTTCAAATCTCTGACAAGAGGAAAAGTGCCAGCAAAACCTCAGCTCTGGGAATGAGGAGAGCACACTTCAGACTGCTCAGAGAACTGGTAAGCAAGGTTCCTGGGGAAAATGTTTTTGCAGGTGCTGGGGTTCATCAGTGCTGGTCACTTTTGAAACATCACCTCTTGAGGGCACAGGAGCAGGCAATTCCCAAATGTCAGAAGCCAAGCAGTCAAGACAGAAGGCTGGTTTGCCTGAACAGGCGTCTTCTCTTGGAAAGAAGATGGAAAAGGAAGTCATATGCCCAGTGGAAGCAAGGTCAGGAGACAGGAGAAGAATAGAGAGACGCTGCTTGTTACTTGTGTTGGTTTAACACAGCCTGGTTTTTTGGTGGTGGTGGGGGGAAGCTACGGAGGTGGCTTCTGTGAAAAGCTGCTAGAAACTTCCACTGTGTCCGACAGAGCCAGTCTCATGGTTCTGAAGATGGACATGCTGCTGGTCCAATTAGAGAAGTTAGTAACACCTCTGTGATGATGTATTTAAGAAGGAAAAAAAAGGGACACTGTTCTTCTGCGGGGTGGTGAGGTGCCGTGGCCAGCACCATCCCGGCGCTGTGAGCGGCAATGTGCTGCAGCCGCTGCCATTCTGGCATGGCCAGCGGCGAGCTTTGCCTGGCTGTCTGCCTCTAGCCAGCTGTTCCATGGGCAGAAAGGCAGAGGCAGTGGCAGCGGTTTCTCCTTCCTGGCACCACCCTGTGGCCATGCAGCCACAGCCATCTCGGCACAGTTCACAGTGAACTTTTCCTGCTTCACTGCTTTTAGCCAGCTGTGCTGAGGGCAGAAGGGCAGGACTTCTCCTTTTCAGCGCCTGCATGAAGAGAGGCATTGAATGGTGCCGGCGCTGTGGCGGCTGCAACCACCTGCACGGTGACAACTGGGGCCATGTGGCTGGCGGTGAAGGATGTGGCAAGCGATTCCCCGACATGGACCCTGGATGAGATCAACTCCTTGGCACTGCGAAGTCCTGCAGTAATCTTCAAACTGGTGGAATTTGTTGGCAATGGTATCTATGCAGCAGCTGTTTTTCCCTTCTTAGCTGGAGAAAGAGGAGGAAGTGAGGATATGTGGCAGAAGACAACATGGTGGCACCAAGGTCAGTGGAAAGAAAGAGGGGGAGGAGGTGCTCCAAGCATCAGAGTTGAGATCTCTCTGCAATCCATGGTGAGGACTATAATACAACAAACTGTCTCCCTGTAATTCATGAAGTCCATGAGGAATGCAGAGATCCACTTGCAGCCCGTGGGAAAAGGTGCTCATGCTGGAGTGGGTGGATGCTAAAAAAACCCTGTAATCCAGTTGTAGACCTGAACAGAAAGAGAGAGCCTGCTTCCAGAGGTAGAGAAAGAGGGCCACTGCTTCCAAACTAGAGCAACTTATCCTTAAAAAACTACACCCCACAGACTAAAATGACCCACGCCTTGCAGTTTTGGGAAGACTGTCGTGCCCGTGGGAGGGACTCACATTACAGCAGGTTGGGCGGGACTGCTACTCGTGAAAATTAGAACCACGCTGGAGAAATTCAAAGAAATGTCTCCTGTGGGAAGGACCCCACGGCATAGCAAAAGAAAGAAACTCCTCTCCGTAAGCTAACTGAAGACAGATTTTTCGAGTGACAAACTGACCAAAGCCCCCATGCCCTGTCTCCCTGCACTATCGGTGGGAAGGAGGGGGGCGGGCTGGGGGGGAAAAGGTGTTTTAAAGGCTTATTTTATTCCTCATTATCCTTCTCTGACTCTGTTAATAATAAATTTTCTTTATACCATTTAAGTTTGAGTGTATTTTGCCCTTAGAATATTTTTCTCCCAATCTTTATCTCAGCTCATGAGCCCTTTGTTTTTTTCTGCTCAGTTATAGCAGAGGAGAGTGAGTGAATAATTTTTCATGAGTGCCTAATATTTTAACCAGTGTCGAACATCACTGTAGGGAGAAATTTTGTGTGGCCAAAGCACAGCTGGAGATGAAGGTGGCCAGAACTGTGGGGCAAAATAAAAAGAGTATTTTCAAATATATTAATGGCAAAAGGCAGTGTAGAAATAGCATCAGCCCCTTCCAGGGTGTGGATGGTAACCTCACAAACAGGGACAGAGACACGGCACAGGTGTTTAATACATGCTTTGCCTCCCTGTTCAAAACTCATCCCTCCCTTCCTAGTGGAAAACATGCATTGTACCAAGGGACACTGCGAAGTCCCTGAGGAGTGCAATCCCAGCTCAGCAGCAACCAAACCACCCATGTGTGATCCAAAGCATTCCTGTCCTGAATCCAAACCCAGAACTATGCCAGTTCCTGGGAAGAAAGGAACCCTATCCCAGTCAGACCTGGAAGAGTGGAGATACTCAGCTCTCTGGGAAAATCCTAATTTATTTAACACTGATGCTCATCAGAACATCTGACCTGCTTCTGTAAAGGCCTTCCTCGTAGTTGGTGGCCATCTCGGGGCAACAACTTTCTTGAGATGGAGGAACCTCCTTTCTTTCTTGGGGATTGTCTCTGCTGCCAAGCACAGTGTGTTCCCAGCTGGCACAGCCACAGCATCCTGATGACAACTGGTGGCTGCAGGACACTTGCTGCTCTGACACCTGCTCGTGGGAATACTTCCCTGGATCAGGATGGGCTCCCATTTTTACTTCTGGGCTTTTCCTGGCCACGTGAATGGTCAGGGTGTTTTTGATCACCATGGGTCCAAGAGAGCAAGGAGACCTGTCCACAGGGTCTGCACCTTCTGCAGCCTGGCAGGTCTCACTGAGCCTCAGGAAGGGATGGAAGCTTTCAGGAGTGAGGTTCTCAGAGGGATTGAGGCTCTTGGAGGGAATGAAGGATCTTGGAAGATGGAGGATCTTGAAGGGCTGAAGGCTCTTAGAGGGAATGGAGGCTCCTCAAAGGTGCTGGTTTTCCAAGGGATGAAGGTTCTCAGAAACGGGGAGGCTTTCAGAGCGAGGGGAGGGAGGCTGTCTAGAGGATTGAGGTTCCCATAGGGCTGGAGGTTCTCAGAGGAAATAAAGGCTCTTGGAAGGTCGAGGCTTTCAGAGGGATGCAGATTCTTGGAGATGGGGAGGCTCTTAGAAGGAGGGAGGCATTTGGAAGGAAGGCAACTGTCCAAAGGAGGGAGGTTCTCTGACAGCCAGATGGATGGAGGGATGGATGGATGGATGGCTGGATAGATAGATGGATGGATGGATGGATGGATGGATGATCTCTGATGGAACGACATCCTTGAAAGGGCTGAGGCTCTCCCAGAGATGGAGATTCTTGCTGGGAGTAGCCTCTTGGAGGGATGGAGGCCCCTGGAGGAGCTGGACGAGCCACAGCAGGGCAGGTGGCCTCGCTTCAGCAGCTCCTCCAGTTCTTTCCACAATGCCTGCCACATCCCAGAGTAGAGCGGCACCCATGTCCCACTGCGAGCCCAGAGCACCGGCATCAGTTCCTGCAGCTCCTGGGCCACTGCCACGCAGGGGCCACAGACGCAGGGGCTGTCCAGGGGGCTCGCAGAAGGGGTCACCTGAGGCCTGGAGGACCTGGGAGACACAGGAGCTTCTTGGCTCCTCCATGATCCCCTTGGGGTGCTTACACATCGTAGGTGTCCCTGTCTGGCACCTCTGTGGTTGCCAGTGGCCATTGGCCAGCCAGACAGCCACAGTGACCAGCAGCAGGACAAGCACAGACAGCAGGACACTGCCATTGCTCATGGCTCCTATATACAGGATTTTCGACCATGAGAAATTCTGAATATGGATCTCTTGGGTTTGAAAATACGATGTCTGGATATATATAAATGAAACAATGAAGGGCTTGAAAAGTTAAGAAAATAAGATCTGTTTGAAGGAACTAGAAACAGCGCTGTCTATTCAGAGTTTCTTTCTCCTCTCACTCAAACATTCCACATCCAGGATCTGGAATGTGATTTAAATCTGGGCACATGAATGCCAGATGCCACCACTGCCGCCCAGGTAAAAAGGTCAAGAGACCTGCCCAGATTTTAGGAGTAAAATGGCAAGATGGATATCATCAGATTCCAATAGATATGGTCAACAAAACAGCAGCTATGTCCCCACCAGCCAGCAAAAAGGAAATACAGGCATTCCTAGGCACTGTAGGTTTTTGGAGAATGCATATTCCAGAGTATAGTCAGATTGTAAGCCCTCTCTATCATGTGTTGTTGAGGGTTAGGTTTTTACTTCTTTTTTTTTTCTTTTTCTCAGGGAGTATTTTTCTCCCATCTGCTACTGGAAAGAAAGACGATGTGGGGAGAGGGGTTTGCCCGAGAGACAAATAGGGGCAATTAGGAAACAAAAGAAATGGCCACGAACTCTCACATGCCATGGTAATGGCTCAACCAGAGAAACAAAAGTTTGGAAGTCTTGGCTGGGGAGTGAGCTCTCTGGCTGGGCTTTTTTCCCCCAGGAATTGCAGAAATACCAAGAGAAGTATTGGGGTGGACTCCGAGACTTTCGCCTGGGCGGTGAGGAGCTGGTTTTTGGGGCTTGTGGTGTGGCTGGGTATCGGAGAGGGAGCGGGCGGTCGTGTGTGGTACAGAGAGTGGTGTGTGTTTCTGAGATAGGGCTACATCATAGCTTGCTGCCCTGGTCTGCCCGTGTGTCACCATTGCTACTGGCTGCCGGTGGGTGCTGCTGATGTCCATTGCTGCTCGATCAGATCTGCCTGCCTTCACCGTTTCTGCTAGCTGCCGGTGGGCGATACCGAGGTCCAGTGCTGCCCAACCAGACCTGCCTGCCTTCGCTATTTGCTGCCCACTGCCAGGGTTGGAGCTGAGGCAGATTGCTGTCCTGTGGGTTCACACAAGGAGCACTCTCCTTCTTCCGCCCCCATGCCTCCACTACCACAATGCCCCCTGCAGGCGCGGGGCATCACCGCCCTGGTGCCGCCCGGCTGGGAGCCACGGCAGCCGTTACCTCAACACGGGCCATCAGTGCCCCCTGCCGGCCGTGCTCGTAACTACAGCTGCCTGACTGGCAGGAAAAGGCTGCTGCTGGGTTTTTCTGGTTTTGTTGTTCTTGCTGTTGTTGTTTGTCTGTCTTGTTTTATATATATATATATATACACATACATATTTTTTAGTAGAGAACTGTTACACCTTTTCCCATATCTTTGCCTGAAAGCCCCATCATTTCAAAGTTATAATAATTTGAGTTTGGAGGGAGGGGGTCATTTTTCCATTGCAGGAAGGTTTCTGCCTTCCTTGACAGACACCTGTCTTTCAAACCAGGACATGTGTCGCAGAAGAAAAATTATTTCACATGAGGTCCTGAACAACAACAAGCCTTTTAGCAAACTAAACAGGACATTGCTCACACAGTAGCCCTTGGGCCAGTCAGGACAGGATAAGATGTGAAAAATGTACTTTGCACTGCAGCTGGGCAGAAAGGGTCTTCCTGGAGCCTCTGGGGAAAAGTGACCAGGGAGACTCCAGGATGAACCCTGAGGTTCTGGAGTTGGGGATACAATGGATCCAAGGCCTGTTAGATCCCAGCTGAAAAAGAGATACTGGCAGCTTACCATTCCTAAACCATGACAGGTATGTATGAGAGATTTTACTCTTTACATAAGAAAACGTCAGAGTGAGAACCAAAACTCATCAGAATTAGATGAACTCTTACACTGTATGTCTTCATCAGACAATAAAGAATTTGCTATTTCACATCTTTTGAGAATAGCTATTCTGAGCAGATGAACTGTTAGGATTAGCAAGGGTCACAAAATAAGTATCTGTATTTTTCAGGACCTTGTGAGTATTTGGACTGGAATTTAATTCCACCTTTTGGCTTTTTTCTCTGCTTTGTGCCAATTTCTCTACTGCGTCAGTCTGTATTTGAGTCTTACACTGACTCCAGTGTTCCTTGGCTAGTCCTCCTGCAATGAAGAATTTCTCAATATCTTTAGATGAGCTATCTCAGAAGAAAGCTCATGGGGATCAGAAAATTTTCTAGAAAACACTGGTTTGACTCCTAAGAAGTTGTTCTGTTTAAGTTCTGCTTAAGTCATTAAATGTATGCCATTGACCTGAGCAGAAGTTGACTAAACCCCAGAAGACCATCCAGGTTCACTGAAGTGTTTCTTGCTCTCTGCTGGTGCAAGCGAGGAAATTTGAATACAATTAAGTTATACTGTAGAGCAGATGGACTTGGCTGTATGACAGGCTACACATTTCTGGCTTTGTAAAGAGACTCTTATTTTCCAGTATTTTTTGACAAAATGGTTTTTATATATTGTATCTCAAAGGTCTGGTTGTAACAAAATTGATACAAACTGCTAACATAACATTAAAGTGAAATTACTGTCTGTGGCAAGACATGCCTACCCTCCTGTCTCTACCACAGATAGCTGGTGCATATGCAGGAGATAACTCTGGTGGGTCACAAGCCCAGCATGAGGTATCTCTGGCACCAAAGAGCTCAGGCCAGCAGCTAAGAGTCAACATCTTAGTCTGGAAGGCAAATGTGGAAAGAGATGAAAGAAATACTTTGACCAAAAGACACAGGTTTTACGTCTATAAAAGACCACACAAATTAACACACAGCAGAAGTCTCTTACAC
>VZRR01013942.1:91230-139087 GCA_013398015.1 Oreocharis arfaki | reverse complement strand
AGTGCTGGCCACTCCGATACAGCGACTGCCTGTTGCCAGAGGCCTAGGCAACATACAGGAGCTGATTCAAACTTACATCATCCATTCGTAACACTGTCAAACTGTTGATGCTTTCAAAACCACATCCACTATTTAGGGTCCCCAACAGATTCTTCATCTCTACATAATGAGGTCCTCTCATACAGTGTCTTGGTTTGAAAGACAGGTGTCTGCTAAGGAAGGCAGGAACCTCCCTTGGAATGGAAAATGCAACCCCCTTCCCTCTGAATTATTGTNTGTACATAAAACAAGACAAACAAACAACAACGACTATGGCAATAGTAACAAACAGAATCAGGAACCCAGTGACAGCCTCCTCGGCTGCCAGGCCCTTTCCCCTTTGGTGCAGTTCCGGTCACAGCCGGCAGGGGCGCTGGTGGCTCCCGGTGAGCAAGGCGGGTGCGATGGTTCCCCCGCGGCTGCAGGGGGCGCTCCGGAGCGATCCCGGGCACCACGCGGTGATGGCGGATGAAAAGCTTCACAAAACCCTTGGGGCAGCTGATCCCAGTATCCGAGCTGGACCCTTGGGAACAGTAGGCTGGAACAGCAGGGACGAACACAAAATCCCAGGTGGTAGGTGAGATGTATCCAACTCCAGAGCTGCAGTGGGAACCCCGGGACATCTGGGCAGGCAGGGGGTGCAGTGCTACAGTATAGCGAAGGCTTGCAGCAGTGGCAGAGGAACGGCGGGGGCAGGGCAGCCGTGGCCCGGCTCCCAGTGGGGCAGGGAAAGGGGGGCTTGGAATCCCGGGGCTTTTCCTGAGGTACCCAAGCAGATGGTGAAAAAGGTCCCTCTTTTAGTGGGGTAGGGTGTTAAACAGGGTCCCAGTGCAGCAGCTGCTCCAGCGAGCAAGCTCCACTCACGGCATAAGGAAGGCAGCAGAAGGCAGGAGCCTGCAACAGTGACGAATTCCCTCCACCACGAGAGCTTCTCTTCCCTCCGAATGCTGAGAGAACAAGAGAGGGGCTGGGTATTTTCCCAGTTCAAATCTCATGGCCTTTCTGCCCTACACGAGAAAACCCCAGGTAAAAGGGGGAAGCCAGCTCGACTCCTCCCTCTGTGACCAGGTCTTTTTTTTTTTCTTGGCAACAAGTATGGGAAAATTCTTTATGACAAAAAGAAAAACAAAAGGGGAACTCCTAAAACCCCAACATACAGAAAAGAGGAACATAAAGATTTCAAAGACATTGACTGTGTTTTTAGCAATATCACTGAAGTTTAGTGAGCTGTGGAAGTGTTCTGTTGCATCTTGCTGCACATTTAAAACTCAGGGAAAACATTTTAAATCTATATGTAAAATTTCCTTTAAAATATTTGAATAATAATAAAAAAGAGCATTATCTTTTTCTAGACTTACACAGTACCAGATCTCTTGCTGATGCCGCGCATGCAGCCCTGCGGTCTCTTGCTGGTGTCTTATTGCTGCAGTGACAATTTAGACAAGGTTTGGTTCCTATAGTCTCAGGACTGTAGGAACTGTTAATTGCAATAGCAGTAGGGCTGGACCACTCTCTACAGGTAACAAGAAGGTATGTGACTTCCTTTTGTGTGTGATGTATTTTCTTCACATCAACGAGAATGTTCGGAACTGACTTTCTGTGTATTGGAGAATACATAGCAATTGTTTCCCAAAATGGAGTCTTTAGCTAGACTTTCCTCTCCCTGCCAAAGCTGCTAGCTGATAATGCTAGAGATAGATTAATTTTGTTCTGTTAAAATAGCTGATCTTGTCATCTTCATGAAGCCAGTGAGTTTGACTGGAAATTAATGGTATCTAACTAGTATCTAACAATCTGTTTCCATACCTCTTTATCACATTACTTTGGTTTCTAATCTTGCAAATACTCAGAAGAGAAATTACTCACATGGATAAAATGACCTTGTATTCTTTAATCCTTGGAGGCTTGGGCCCCAGGTGACAATCTCATTTACGTTAAAATTGTCTCTGAGTGTAAAAGGCTGCTAATTATTCCAGATGCTGCATTTAAGCTATATTTTGAAAGGAGAAATACATCTTTGTTTTCTGATATTTTTCTTCTTTTTCTGTTTCCTTACAATCTGTTTTGCAGTTACACATATGGGCAGCATGGTGCAAATGGGAAAATATTTGGTATTTTGGTGAATGAAATGTTATCTGTGCTCAAAGAATGAAGGATTGCATCTGATCTTTCTCTTTTGGTTTTGCTAAAAATGGAGGAAGCAATTCAATTTGTAATATGATTTGTCAATCTATACTTTGATGATAAGTACAAAATGACATTTGAAACATATTAATTTGTTTGCATTTGCACATTTGAGAAACATAGGGTTTTAGTTTTCTTCAAGCGTTCATCCTTGTGTTTTACATTTTAGTCAAAGGAGTGAAATTAGGTTTGTTAAGAAATTAGGTTAAAAAGGCAATAAACATACATGCAACTGCTACTTGTTTTCAGTCTATGACAAAGTGAATTTCCATGGCAGCTTATAAATTCATGAAATTTAGAATTTCAGGTAGTACTAAAAGCAAAGCAAGTAAATGATAGAAGAACGTAAATTTACCTGCAAGACAGCGGGATTTGGCAACTTAGGCACTTCTAAAATATTTTAATATAAGTTTATGCATTTTTGAATGTAAATACTTTAATCAGAACAACACACTAGTGTTTACAGACTGGGATTGTGTTCCCTAGGTGCTGTTTGTTCTATTTGTGGTTTCAGTGTTGCACACCTCATAGGTTTTAGCCTTGCAATTCAGTGAAAGTATTTCCACGAGTTTCGTGGCCTGCTGAGGAGCACCCATTTGAATAATCCCAGCACAAAAAGCTTCCAAATAGGATCCCAATACCAGAAGTTGAGATGCAAGTGCCTGTAACAGCAAGGAAAATCAATTCCTCCAACCTTTGTTAAAACAAATAAACAAAAAAAGAAAAATGGCCTCTAATATGTCTTGCTCCTGCCAAAGATATCAAACATATGAAATTTGAATTTCTAACAGTTGGAAAGAAAGGCTTCTCAGATGATTAGGTGAAGGGAGAGACTAACTAAAGTACAAGGAAGGGGGAGGAGAGGATTACCGTCTTTGAGTATACGGGGGAATATATGTTGGGGACTGGGGAGAGGCAACAGAGATAGATGACTACAAATAGATACAGGTCAAACAATAATAAAGTTAGGAATTACTAACAAGCTGTCTGCCATTAATGATACTTGGTTCTGAAGAAGCTTTGCAGCCAAAATGGGCAAAACACCCCAAACATGCCTTTAGAAGGGAAGACCAGTTTGTTTATAGAAGGGGTGATGACATGGATCTGAAATACCAAGAGACTGGATTTCCTGGCCCAGGTGCATGATGACCACTGTGCCTTTTTAAGGCTGCGGAGTTTTGCATAATTTTTTGCCTTTCTTTATTCCCTTCATGTTGCACAGTAGAACAGTGTGGCTCTCCAAAGCCACAATCTCAATGTCACTATCACTAGCAAGTGACAATCTTTCCCCTTCCTATCATTGGTGCAGAAGGCTCAGTAATGACAAATCACATGGTTTTCTTCCTTCATCTTTACTGCAGTTCTAGGAAACAAATTTTGACTTGGTATATCAGGTAGATCCTCAGGACTGGCATCTCAGGACTGCATTTTATCTCTACTTTTTATGATTTCAGAGCCTCTTGTCCTGCCATGACAACATTCAGTCCCAGTGTTCTCAAGCAAGTTTCCATCGCTTCCTCCATGAAGTTTCCAACAACCAAGAATTACCTTATCTGCAAATAGTTTGGCATTTGCTAAAAAGTATGGCAGAACAGGAATGGAAACACCCATCAAGACAGCAACATCTGCAAGAGAGTGGACACAAAGTCATTCAGTCTTACCCTTTTCATCAAATAGGAAAGAATTTACACTCTGCTTGTTGCACATTTACTTAATCCTATCTATAACACTCTACATAGTACAACGTAACCATCTTTTCCAAATTATATTTGCCATTTTAAATGGTTTGACAGTTTCTATTTCTCCATGTGGTGTCATCAGTATAAGCCATTATAATATAAATACCCAATTTTTTTTAAGTAGTCTTTAATCTCTCTTCTTTTTATGGTGATCCTGAAATACAAGAGTGCATTGAAATTAAAATTTTTTTACTATTCAGAAAGATTTGTATGGATTTATTTTTCAAACTTGCCATGTTGTCTGGTTTTGTCTCACATGTGTATCTCAAAAACACAAAAGCTTGTTTCCTATTTATGTTATGCTTGTCGGAAAGTGCTTAAGAGCTTCACAGGGGCTGCAGTGAAGTGGATGTGAGAGGTCCTGCTTTTCTGCAAGTTGCCTGCAATGCCCAGAGACCTCTCAGAAGCATTTCTCCTCCTGAGGAAAACTCCTTAGAAAGAGAAGTTTAATTAAAAAGGTTTCATTAAGCTTAATTAAAAAGATTTCATCAATGTTCAGTAGCAATGTGTTTTGGATTATGGTTTAGATGTTTTGATGTTACAGAGAGTCTAGATAAAAAAAAAAAAAGAAAAAGGTGAGTGTCATGGGTAACCCAAAATGTTATTGTATTCCATATCTATCTGCGCTGTGATAAATACATATTATAATATTGGCTTTGCACAAATGTTTAAGTAGCTACTATATGTTAAAGTAGCTTTGCTATAAAGATAGAGTTTTGTAACAGTAACTAATGCTTTTTATTAGACTTAGACATGGTATTGAAATGGCTGATATAGTTATGCTTGTGGTAACCGAACTGTCTGCTTGGTTGGATAACATCCAATGAATGTATGATGAAGACCCCTGGTATGGATATGCCAGCTATCAGGAACCACCATCTGCAGGACGGATATGCCAGCTACCAAGAACCACTATCTGCAGGACAGATATGCCAGCTATCAGGAACCACCATTTGCAACAAACCAGCTGAAAAACCCCCAACTGAAAGTGATAAAAAAAAGCTGACTAAGACCACAGCCAAGAAATATGCATGCTCTAAAAAGGCGGACCCGAGGAGGGGCCATGCTAAACTGTTCAGGAAAAGTCTGAATATGTATAATTGTTTATAAATATGTACTAAGCTGATGCAATAGTAAGAGTATGTAAAGGGTGTCTGTGCAATAGCAGGAGTGCTCTTGGCTGAGAGCCAAAGGTGCCCAGCATGCTGTAATTTTTGCTTTATTATTAAGTATTTCTGTCCCTTTATTGTGTTTTATTAAACTTTAAAATTTTAACAAGAGAAGTGAACCTCGTTTTTCACANGGGCGGGAGCAGGGAGGAAGGGCTATCGCCTTTTTTCTTTCAAGCCACAAGGTTGGCTGTTGGTGGCCATGGTCTCGGGAAAGGGGGAAGTACTCCACTGCTTTGGGTGGGTGTCACTTTGTCCCTCAGGAGTTGGTGAGATTTAGCAAGNGAAGTGAACCTCGTTTTTCACAGCGCCCAAAGTTTTTCCTGTCTCTGTAAGACCCAGTGCTGCAGCCAGTGCCAGGGTGGGGGGTACCAGTCCCTTTACAAAGTCTGAGCTCTCAAGCTGAGTTTTCTTTTGCCTGGTGGCTTTAGGTCAAGGCAGAGGCTCTGTCTCATCGGAGGTTGTTTCAGGTGGGTTTTTCTGGGCTCACACAAAACTAGCAACTTGAAAAAGCTGCATTTTGCAATCATAAACTGTTTTGGAGTTTATTTTACAAACTCTGTTGGCACCACTAAGCTTGAGCCGGTCCCTGGGGCCAGTCACGCTGACAGACCAGTTCCTCCCCCCAGCACGGACAGCAGCACCAACCTCCTGGCAGTCTGACGGGTGGCAGGAGGAAGAGGCGGGCGGCAGTGCTGACCCCACACACGCCGGCACTTCTCATCTGCCACTAGAACTGCTCCATAAGCCCTACCTTGCCAGGAGGGTTTGCTGCTGTCCTTTTCCTGTGTCTCCCAGACGATGTGATGGCNGTATCTAGTGATTATTTACTGGGGGTTTTTTGCCCCTTGCAGTTTCGCCTGTTAGTAAACTCTTATTTTTTCACTTATATCTGCTTGTATTCCTTTTCTCCTTATTGGTGGAAAGGGATTGCTTAAAACAAAGGCAGAGAACTCATTTTAGAGCATCAAAACAGTGAGCTAGCTGGAAGAGCAGAGAAAGTTTAATATTAAGCATAACTATAATGGTGAGATTTATTGATCTCACAGTGAAAATCCACACCTTTTTAAGCGAGCACATACATTTATTATTAAAACTCACCATACATTATAGATATCAGAATAGTCTAACACAAGTGAAATATCCCATCTCTGCAGGTGTAATGATCCTCAAAATCATTATCCTAAATAGTTGACCATGTGTTATTCTGTGATGTCCTTGAGGTGAAAGAGTATTCATATGTATTAACAACACAGGTTTCTTACAGGGTGGATGATGGATAAGTCTGAGAGGAATAAGTGTCCATCAGTGGCTAGATTTTCAACCCCTTGGGATGTGACAAGGCAGTTTGTATCCTTACGCAGTTTCAAAATATTTAGTGATATACTTTTTCTTGGTTTGTGTCCTCTTGTTGACAAAACAACTGGGGCAAATCCCTTCTGTTTAGAGAGCTAGTGAAGAACGTCCTACCAGGTCCCAAAGTCTGAGATACTCCTCCTCACTTCTCAAATGTGCTGGTAGGTGAGAACCACAAGAAGTCCTACTCCAAGCTACCACCCACAAGTCTGGGCAGTATTATGCAGATTTCTTTAGACATACATTTATTAAAGGTTACATAAGAAATTTCAAACATCAAGAGAAGGATTAAGAGGTTTGTTGTGTTCCAGGTGTAAAAGATTTTCTAGAAGAGGAAAAACTGGAAAAACCAGATCCCACACCTGGCACTCCAGCCAGAGTCTGACATGTTTAGAAATGAATGCAAAGTAGCAGACTTGGTTGGAAAAATCGGTATTTATTTTAAATGAAAAACAAACAAACAAACGGCTCAGTACTTACTTTCGTTTGCATCAAGATGAAACCAAGCTTTAAATTTTTAATGATAAACTAGAATGAGAGAAAGACTGCAGAATATCTAGGAATTTTGTGGCTAGGAAGCTCTTTAGGAGATATCATACAAAGCAGGGAGTCAAACCCAAAGATGTTGTGTCTGAGGTCAGCTCACTAGTCACAGGGCTAGTGTATTTTCTAACATTTTTCTATCATCCATTGGCTTTTTGCATTTTGCCCTTTACCCCTTTAAATGCTTGTTTTTGTTTCAGTCCAGATCAAAACCAACTACAAGAATCACAGGTTTACTTCCTCATTATTATGGTAAAAACTGAGTAATTTGCAGTCTTTGCATCAATGTATACTGACATGTGAATACAAAATTAAATAGCTCCATTCAAAGAAAGAGGCAAGTATATAATCAGTCACAGAAATAATAAAACTATTTGTAGCCCCCGCTTTAGTTCCAAATTAATATCCTAAGCTACCTCTTTCCAGGTGAATAAAGTAATCATGAGGATATTGCCTATTCTGGAATGGCTTCATCATTTCCCACCACTTTCATACCTTTTATTTTGACTGAATGTTCTTGCTTGAGCCCAGCAACTTAGTAGTAAATGTATTTCTAAGGAGCCTACTCCAAATTTGGTCAATAGCACATTTATTCTTTTAATATTTCCTTGAAAAGGTTGATCTCCCATTTCTGGCTAGACCCATAATGCACACCTACCAAAGTGCTTTCCAAACTACTTCTCTTTCAAATGAAAAATAAATTTGGTAAGCCAGTGAATTAAAATAGACCAGCTGCATGCAAAGGTACAAACCCCAACCAGAGAGGCAGAGGCAGAAGTGGTTCAGTTATGTATGAGGTGCTGGTAAAAAGCTGATAAGTTAAATTGTGGCCAAAAGTGTCAGGTGTTCATTGTTATGGGCTTAAAAAAAGTGATTTCTTAGAGGGAAGGAAGGAATATTTCTGTTGGCAGTGTCTCTTTAGTGCTTTCCCAAATCTTTGAAAGGTGAGAATGGTTCATGTGGAGTTAAGTTGCTTGTAGGTTCAGGTGAGCTGTGATATGAACTCACGTGTAGTTGTTCCCCAGGAACAGGAGACCCAAAGGTCCAGAGCTGCAAAGTGAAGGTACCTTTTAATTCTGTTCATGATGATTGAGGGCCTGGAAATGGTGCCTGGAATGAGGGCCCAGAAACTGGGAGGATCTGTTTTGTTTTCAGAGAGGATATTTGTAATCCAATTGCATTAAATTTAGAGCAGCAGTTAGAGTCCCTCGTGTGCCATAGTGAACCTTTGTGTATTCAAATGGGCATTTCATGGCTTTTCCTCCACGCATGCTGTTTTGCAGTGAGCACAGTCAGGTGCAATTTCTTCTTCAGCCCAGAGCTTGGCTGTGTGAGGTTGAAGAAATCTGTACTAATGTTATCTCCAACTTATTTCCAGAAGCCCTTTTGGTGCTTTTCTCCCCATAAGCTTGACAGTTAGAAAGTCTGACACAATTTCTCAGAATATCTATTTTTCATCCCAAGACTCTGCTACTTGGATTCTGTGGCAGCTAATGTCTCTCTTCTGTTTCTAGCATCTATAACATCATGCTATTCCAAAACTACAGCTAACAAATATTAGATAGAACTCGGGCTTTTTCTGACTTCAGGAGTAAAAAGTCAGGATCTGGTGATCTAATGAAAGAAACAATGAAATTATTCTGTCTGCTATAGTTTTGGATTTATGCAACAGCTTCACAGGAAGTTCCTGTAGCACAACATAATTACTGCATACCTTTAGCCTTTAATGTTTTCTGATGAGGGTATCTGAGGCCAAACTCTGTTCATGCTGGAATATGTTAGCATTTCTGGAAGTGAATATAAAAAAATAAAATACGTAGCTGAAGAGGTACTAAAGATTTTGTTTAAATACTTGAGCTGAAATACAGCAATTAGGTATCCATTAACAGGTTTAGAAAATATGAATAAAAATTTCCACATTGGTGGGCACCAGAATATATTAATTTTGCTGAACAAAAGACATATATCTTTATTTTTAAAAGTCCAGATAAAAAAAATTTTAAAATCAGGATTTGTTGTAATAAGCAGCTGCACTTCTAGCTCTGTTTTAAGATAATGTTTTCTGGTCTTTTCGTGTTACCTTCCCCAGGTGAGTAACAAGGCCCTGCTAAGATCATTTAGCCACACTGTCTCTGAGGATCTCTCCCTTTTTACCTCCCTGCCTTGGAAGAGAGCATGACTGTGGTGACAGATGCCTGTGCCTGCATGTGTCAGGCAAGGGCTCCTCCTTGCTCCCAAATGGTTACTTGATGTGGCATCCCCAAAGAGTCTGTAATTCTTGTTTGCTTTGTTCTGCATTGCTTAATATCCAGTGATTCAGCAGCATTCCCTGCCACCCACTGGCATACTTTCTGTTATTTTATACATTGTGAAACAACCACTAATTTCATTTCATGGGTAAGCAACGAGCCTGCCACACGTAATTCCCCAGCATGTTATATGGGATCTTATCAGGGAACTGTCACAGCCCCAGGAAAAGTTTAGCTGGCATCTCAGTAAAGGCTCAGTTTTGTGGAAAGACAGTTTTAAAGTGTTTATCCTAGTGATCATACAGGTCCAGGAACCCAAGATAATTGCAGGCAAAGCACCAATAAATAGTTACTGTGTGAGTGATGAGCAGATGCTCCAGAAGAGACACTCAACAAGGTATGGAGAAGCATTGCCACAGCCTTGAACCTGTTCTACCAGGAACAGGTAGACAAGGCAGCTGCTGGTGTACTCCTGCTCTGTAAAGGCAAAGATACCCAGCTTGGATAAAGAGACTCAGCTGATCCACCTTCAGCATTGTACCTTGCTAGCCCTGCACTTCCGTGCTCTTTTTTGGAGCCTGAGCATGGTTTGACTAGCCCTTAAAATGAAGCAGGCATCCATCTTATGCTGGCAAAGGGACAGCTGCTCTGATTCATGGTCCTACAGGACATGTCTGTACCAACACTGGGCTTAAAATAAGTCTACTGAATTGCTTCAAAAGAATGAGCATAAACTTACTGGATTTTTCTGAGGTGGTTAAGGTTTTCAGTTTGGAAGTCATCTCTGTTTGTTTTTCCCCTTATGTTCCACCAGCTGAGGGCTTCACGTGTTTTATGCAAGGCACAGCTGTAGGATGTGCACCTCAGAGGTTGTTCATGGAGAGCATCCATACAGGATAATAAATGCCATTTAACCAAGCAGACATCAGAAGCAACAAACTTCTCTCAGTGTTGAACATGTTGTGCCAGTGTCCAGAAAAGGGAGAATCATCTGTGACACTGAGTAATGTACCTTCTGCACGGCCACAAGTGACAGCATGCCTGCCTCAGCCCCAGCAGGTCCCACCTCTGGTAGCAGGCCAGACGCATGGGCACTGTTGTATCTGTGCATGAAGTGCCACTAAATACCTAAACTCTAAAATCCATGGGAAGCCAACTGGCCTGGAGGAAGCAGTGAGCTACCACAGTAGGTGGTGGTGGTGAAGGGCTCATCCATGGGACAAGAGCACAGTACAAACCTTCCCTGCTATGGTAAATGTGGACACAAGGAAAACAATGGCTGTTTCTCATGTGATGCAAGTCTTAGAAAAAGTGGGTTTTTTTCCCTGTTAAATCAGCTGAGCAGTCCTGCTCCTGACACCCTCTGACCATCTCTTATCAGATGTAGAATTCAGTTTCCTCACGGACCGGTTCAAGAGGATTACTGGAGGAACAACAGTAGTACCTAAACCACAGGGCAGCAGATTTTGGATACTAAAAATATTAAAAGTGAGTCTGTTCAGAGGAGACAACTTTGGATTTTGCTTATGGGCGTAAAAAGTTTAATATCACCTTTTGAGAGTTTAATATCACCATAGCCTAAACTGATGTTACTGCCATTGGAAAAATTGTGCTTTTTATGTCTACAAGATCCCCAGAAACAAAGATACACCCATATGCAAATTGCACCCGTATTATAAGCACATCCATGACTCCAGACACACTTTCAAAGGATTTGACCAGCTAAGCAGAACAAAATCCAGTGTTGTGTTTAACATACCAGCCTGACTAAAAGCAGAAGATTAAGAGGCCTTGGCACTATAAGAAACATTACTGAGACATTAGATATGGGGTTATGATAAATGACAAGTCAAACAGGAGAACCCATATCTAAAGATGGAAAAAAATGAGTCTCTGAAACAATTAGGAATGTATTCCTTCTCAATGGATTTTCCCAAGATACATCCTCAGTCCCCTATGATAACCTCACCAGAGGATATAATAGATAAAAAGAGAGATTGTGTCTATCACAGATATTGCATTTGTCATCTAATAATTTAAATGTTGAACACTAAATGTTATTGCTAAGTGATGAAAAGGTGACCTGTAGGACACTTGCTTAAGCCAAAGGTATCGTGATTAGGGGAGACCCATAGCTTCAGTGATAATCTTGAACTGTCCCAGAAGGATTTGCTCATCCTAAGCAGCAGTTAGAAGAGCCTGTTTCACTTGCCTTTGCCAAACTTTATCTGAAACATGAAAAATATCCACAAGACAAAGAAAAATCCATAACCACAAGAACAGGAGATATAATCTGAGTATGAAAAGTTAGAGCAAAAAAAGAAGGGGAGAATAAAGGTCTCCAGCACTCCTGGCCCAAGAATGCAATGACTGTGGGGCCAACAGAAGTTGCCTCATCTGCAAGGAGTCATTTTCAGGGACATAATTAGGGGAAGGATGTTATTTATTTGCTTGGTTCTTATTTCTCCATAGCCTGCTTGTACCATTACTGGAGGAGGGCTACTGGAGTGCAGGGACCTTTATCCTGGCTGTTTTTATGTTGCCTCCTGTCTTTGTTAATAAGATTGTGGACGATGAATCAAAAGCAGCTTCTGGAATGAGGTAAGATGGATGGAAAAAGCGTGGAAAGATTTATTTTCCTTGGAGAGTAGCCATATGTAAATAGAATAATTTGTTCTGGAAATAAGGAGTGTGACTTAGCTGAACTCCCAAAGACTGTCTCTTAGGTTCAGTCTTTGACACCTTTCCAGGGAAACAGCCTGAAGTCATGAGAAATCTTCTGATTTTTCACCTTCTTCAGAGAATTGCTGATATCAGTCTGCTAAGTGGACTTCAGATTCTCTTGAAAAAATTTATTTGTAGTTTAACGGTTTTTTTGGCAGAGAATGAGAACAGATCTCTTGATGGTCATAAGTGTTCATAAGTGGGTTTTATTTTCAGGCTGGATTGGAGCACCTCAGAGAAATACTGGATGAAAACTGAACTCCTTGCATGCTCTGGAGAAGATGTTGGCCACTGCAGTACAGTAAATATGATAGTCGAAAACACAAGAATGAGAAAAAAGGAACAGGATCCTTTTTCCTCTTTGTACATTCCTATGAATTCACAATTAAAAGCAACTGCATCATTCTGCAAAGAAAAAATTTTGTATCATCTGCCTTATTTCTTTACACCAAAGTTATTAAATCTGATGCAAAGAACATATTTTCAGTTTGATCCTTTCTCACCCAACTTATAGGGTAGGCTGTTACATGATATTCAGAATTCATTTTCTAAATGATTCCAGTGGTGTATTAATAAGAATTGTAAGATTTTAATTGCTTTTCAGCAGTTTTAGGTTACACTTCACCCTGCACTGCATCTACAGTCGACAGATGTTTAATCCTGGAGCTGTCTTCCAGCAGCAGTTTGGCAGCATTTGTGAAACAGTTGGTGTGTTAGAACTCCAAACATGTTTCTAAGAGCCTGGTGCTAGTACTAGAGGGGTATGGCATTTTCTATATTAAGTAACGATATATATGATGGTAATCACAGTGTCTTTTCCACAACATATTTATAAGGATCAAAACCTTCCTCTGTCACCTATTCTCATGCTAGGTCTGCTACTATGTGAAAATCTATTATTAACTCACTACGAGAAACATCAGGTTTTATTAGATGAGGAGAGGGAAAGCAATGGGTCTATTCTTCTTCCTTTAGTCCTTCTCAAGCAGATCTCCATAGTTTGGTGATCATAACCAAGTAGGGATTTGGCTCAAAGGTTAATGCTGTGTTTGCTTTGCTTCATGTGATTTTGAAGACTTGGTTGGTATATTCAGCTGTGTTAATCTCTACTATTGTTTGAAATAAATTAAAATGTTTGAAGAATTATGTATCTTACCAACACTTCTGTATCGACATGGCTCTCTGCTCTAGCCATTATGACTTTCCCATGGGAGGAGGTAGCTTGATAGCTTTCTAGTTTGAGTTAAATGACTTAAATGATAAGTGGCATTTTGTTCTCATTACACTACCAAAAGTCAATCAATATAAAGCCCATCAATGCATTAATATAAAAGCAGAGACCAAAGAAAACTGATATTAAATGGAAATTTAGGGTCCATTATATTGAACACTACAACTCAGTTTCCTGAACTAGAGTTGACAAACCACCAGTAAATGTCCTTCAGGGAGTAGTTCTGTTCTGATTATACTGACTAGATGACTTAATAGGTCTTTTTCCTCTCTGATACCTGTGAACATACGAAAATCAATGGCAGCCCACTTAGTGGAAGTACCTTCCCTCTTTCGCTCCACATGCATGGTTTGAGCTACCTATGCAAAGCGATGCTAACAGAGATGCCAGCTGTGTGTCACCTCCAGGGGGAAAGCCTCATACAGAAATTCTAGGCTAAAATCCAAAGGATTTCTTTTGAACTCTGAAAAACACCACCTCAATTTCCTTTGTAGGAACTTCGGGCAAAACCTTGCCACAGGAGAGGAGAGTGCCAGTTGTTGGTTGTAGAACAAGGTAGGGACCAGCTGGCAGGAGATCTCTGCCCCACATCTCTTCCCCTCCCAGAGACCCTTTTGAGACACAGGTCCCTGCTAATCGGTGGAGAGGGGATGGGATTGGTATGCAGCTGCGACCAGGCACTGACATGTCCCTTCTGCAGGCTTCTCTTCCATTTAAGAGCCTTGAGAAAATCTAACTGAGGAATATGCTAAACAGCCCTGCTATGTGGATTTACTCAGATTGGTCTTCTCCTGATCATGTTGTCCCATAGGCTGTGGAAATGTTCTGTCTGAAGAGTGTAAGCAGCTGCCCCTTCTGTATTGCCAAGGTTTTATTGTACTTTTCATTTCTGAGCTGTCATTTCATTTAATTTCCAGTAGATGCTACTCTACTCTAGATGCTTGATAACCAGGAATTGCTCCTTACCCGAATGCCAGACCTTGACAGAAATCTTCCTTTGTATATTTTCAGAATACAGGAAAACAGTCTTAATCCATCCAAAGCTGATCAATGATATGACATGATTAATTAACAAGCAAAAACGAAGGAGCAGGGCCATGCCTACCCAGTGAAACCCATGGTGAAAAGCCATTGCAGGACCAAACTCAATAATTCAAAAACATTTTAGTAAACAGTGGCAGGAATATGGGAGATCACATTATGTATCAGCAGTGCTGGTAAAAAGCATGGGTGTAGGAGAAGCAATAAAATCTTGGGTTTTGGTAGTGAAATAAAGGAAAATGGAATAAAACATCCTTTCTGAAACAATCTTTATGAATTAAAACCACAAATATGACCACAGATTGTTTTGTGTTCTCACTTACAATATTGAATATTATTCACACATCTTATCTTTGACCAATTTTTACATACTTCTCTGCCTTTCTCATAAAAATAAAGTGTGTGGTGGAATCCTTTTCATTAAAGGAGTTGCAGGACTTCTTGAAAACCTTTTAGGACAAAGGACATAGTTTAGCTGAAATAAAAATGAAATTAAAAGAACATTATATTTTACATAATTTTATGTATATAAATAAATAAATAAATAAATATTAAATATTATATATTTTAACCCCTCTGTCCCCTGCACACTATATGCTTTGGACACAAAGCCTACCATCCATGAGAAAGCAGGGAAAAAAATCTCCTTATCTGAGCCGGGGCATGCTGGAAAGGAAAGGTAAGTTCCTTGTTCAAATCTATGTTCATGTTATTTGAAGTCACACTTTTTCTATTCTTGTGCTGGAAGTACTGGAAGGATAAAAGCCGATGGTAGGTGTCCCACAACAAGCATTTGTTCTACATCAAAGGAAGGAGGACACTCAATTTCCACAGGGGCCCTGTCCCAATATCAATTCCCTGTGATGTTAAAGACCAACAGCACCCACTTGCTGATGTCCCCATTCAATACCTTTGCCTTCTGTGCAGTACATGCCTTAAAACTTTCTCCTCCCCTTGCTTTTAAGGAGACAGACTCATGCATACTGACTAATTAAATGACACAGGAAATTCTGTGAGATGATGAAAAGGTAAAAAAATAAAAGGAGGAAATGTTGGTCAAATCTACAGGAAATATTAATAAATGGTGCCACGCGAAGTTTTACCAACATTGTTTATTTCCATAGTGATTTATCTCAAAAGTCTCGGCCTTTTTTTTTTTTTCCCCATGATAATTATTCCAGTAAATTTTAAAGTAATTGGCAGCATTAACTGAACCTTTTATTTACGAATAGGAAAAGGTTGCATTAGACCTTTCCTGGAATAAATGTGAATTCTTTAAACTGAATGCATAATGGCAATTCCCCATTCAACTGCAAACGGCACTAAATATGGCTTTGTCATATCTTGAGCTTTTATGTCAAGTGTCACATTATTTGACCTTATTCTTCAAGTTCTAGTTAATCAAATCATGTTGTTTTGTGAAAATCTCAGCTTGTAATAGAGGAATAATGGTTTCCTGATAGCTACAGAGAAAATCTTAATTCCAGCGGCTCCTAAAGCAAGTATGAGGAACCTCAGCATCTATGGTTAAAAAAAAGTAACAGAGCTTCAGTTCTATGCTTCGGGCATCTATAACGGTGAGCATTACACATAGTGTAGCCGTATGGGAAAACACACTACTGCATACAGAACGAGGGAACATGATTCATGATAGGCCCCCTTTACCTGAGCAGCCATCCTTTGAGATGCCTGCCTGAACCTGAGGATGTTCTTTTCCAGGTACCATTACATATCCAGGCTGTAATGCCATTCAACAGTGCTGCTGAAGCTTATGGGAGGGATTCAGCTCTATTAAGCCAAGATTTATTTAACTCCAACAGTCTTATTTGTGCACCTGATAAGCTTTAATAACAATGTTTCAGACAAGGCTGTAATCTGCACCCTGTAACATGGCTTCCTTGGCACCCTCATCACCACCGTTTATCATTGCCTTGTTGAACCCTGGTCCTTGCCCACCCCAGCTCCAAATCAGTTTGTTTCTCATTTGAACTTCAGCTGCTTGAAAGATAATGTCAAAAGAAATCCCAGTGGAGGCAAGCTTTGCAAACAGGATGCTAATTCTTTGCATAGGAGATAATCTTTTTTGAACATTTCGCGTGAGAACTACAAGTCGACATCAGGAGGAAGATGACTAAGAAAGCCTCTCAGGAAGCAAGGCATATGCACATTGGGGGTACCACATGGCACAGTCATAGTACCAATTACAAACACGTGGTCCTGTGCAGACCAGAGCTGCCCCCAGCTCTGCTGTTACCTGCTGGTCCTTCATGGTGCCTCCCACATCTCAAGGCGGCCCTCTCCCCTCCCAATGGCCACAGGGGCTTCAAATGGGGCAAACACAAGGGAAATGGATCCTGCAAGCACACCATGAACATCAGAAAATTGAGGTCACCATGCTCCAGCTGAGCTGAATGCAGAGATGAAGGGTGCAGATCCAAGGGTACAACACAAGAGTCAGTTTCCATGTGTCCTTGCAGTGCTGGACTAGAAGAAAAGAGAGTAAATGGCCATTGGCAGCCCTTGGGGTACCACAGGTGCCTGGGCAGTGCCAGCCACGCCCTATCCCCTGCAGCATTGGCCCAGAGGGCTCAGGTTCAGCCTGCTGGCAATGCTGTCACCTCTTTCCAACCACAAAGCTAGGTGCCTCTTCATTCAAAACCTTGAAAACACTGTTTCCTCATCGCAGTGCAGGGAAGTGAGACACATGGGTTTTCTCATTTTCTTTCAAATGACACATGATGGGCCAGTTTGTTAAAGAAAGGGGATGGGGCGATTCTGCAGTTACTTTGCTGTGAGATCTCTAGTGAATTCCTTAAACACTCTATGCTGAGTTTACCCAGCCATATGACACATGCAGACTTCATAGCAGCATTCTGAGAAGAACTGCAATTTCAGATTCTCCAGGGCAAACTGTTCAAACAGGCAGAGTGTTGTGATTTATTGATGATTTCTTCAGCATTTAACATTTTCCACAGGCCATGGTTCAGCTAGGAAAGATGGAAGATGCCACAGTTGTGATCTCTTTCCATTCTATGCAAATGGTAACGTAGACAATAAGCAAACACAGCTGCCTAAATCAAAGCAGAATTTTCATCCTCACCTGTCCCTGCTCTGGCACAAAAGTTGGCAGCCATTAGGGAGGTTCAGAAATCAAACATGGAAAGAAAGATGAGAGGCACACAACTGCATATTTAGATAAGATATAGTTGGTAAAGAAAAAGAATCTTTCTTAAAAGGTCACCTAATCCACTAGGAAAAACAAAGTACTTATTGTTATTATTTTCTTCCATTTTCATGAAAACATTTTTAGCACAAAGAGATACTTATTCTTCCACCTTCTTTGGTGTCTATGTGAGACATTAATTCTCAGATGATAAATGATAATCTGAATAACACTTTTCCAGAAAAATGGAAGAGATGGGACTTATGCCTCAGTTATCCTATAATTAAACCAGCAATTATAGTGTCTACTATCTAAACTCTAAACAGGTTTGGGTTTTTTGCTTTACAGCTGGATGCAGCATAAACAACATCCTTTGTACATTTCTGATAGTGGTTTCAATTGATCATGGCACTGATTAGCTGCATGCAGGTGGCTGGGGGTTTCCTCTGGAAAGTTTTTGATACCTCAACATTATTGTGTTGATAAAAGCAGCAAGTGCTCATGGCTGATGTGAGTAACATTCCACTTGTTACTCTACACTAACCCAATGGTTTTTTACACCTTTTTCATCCCCACAGCTGAGCTAGTTAGAGTGTGATGCTGAACACAGGCCAGTTTGGATGAGATGGATGGGACTGCAGCTCTGGTACCCCATGTGTCCTGTTCTCCATTCAGGTGAACTTACCAAGCAGATACACAGCCAGGTAACTGCAAAGTCAGCAGCTGGCACTTTGGAACCCCAAATTTCAGTTTCTGGGTAAGGCAGATTGCTGCAGCAGTATCAGGATTCTTTTTATTTTAAAAACTCATTTCTGTGCATATGTTGGTCTGTCAGGAGCAGCACAAAGCAATGCTTTTGCATAATTGTGTATTACAGCTTGGAGTCAAAGCTGGTGCGTGGGTGGGGAGGGACTGGTTACACATCTCCAACAGGCACCCTAACGGATGTTGTAACAGCCACATGAAGAAAACATCTGCTCATTAGTAAAGCTGCTCCATTTCAGACACTGAGAGCACGCAAGCACCAACAAGCCCTGAATAGAGGCTGCTCATATCTAAATCCCCATGTCAAGTCTCATTGTTTGGCCACCCTGCCCCCCCCACACAGCCTCTAGCTAACCCTCTGTACTCAGCAGCATCCCCTGGTCTGCAAGTCAACACAATATTACAAGGGGATTTTTCCCCCTGGCTGGCTGCACTGCTCACATTTCTTTTTCTCCTTCTTGCAAACACACCCAGCTACCAGCATCTTCCCCAGTTTCTCCAACTTTTCTTTCCAGTTGTTCTGTCTAGTGGCCTCCAACATGCTACATCTTAGCCTTTTCTTCCCAAGGCCAAGGGAAGGCAATTTTCCACCCCCTTCCCCTGTTGCTCCTTTCTGGGGCAAATCCTGTGTCCTCTGCCAGAAATTTCTTTGTCCCATCTATAATTTGTGGGACACTGTTAATCAGTCTTACTTCCTTAGTGAGGCACACACCTATGCAGCTCCCTGCCTCCCCCAAATGTCCTACAAGCTGTCTCACACCTGCTTCATCCACGCAGATGGGCTCTCCAGTGGTTTCTTGTGGAGGAAGAGCGGCTTTGCCCTGAGATGGTCTGTGCCTGGGATCAGGTTTCTGTGGTGGCCCTGGCTGTGAAGCAAACCTGTACTCACCCTGGGCTCTCCTTCGAGTGAGGAGTTAGAGAAACAAAAGAAGGGAAACAGAACCAAGAGAATGAGACCAGTGATGGTGTGATCACAAAGAAGCACCAGTTAATTAGCCATGGGGATTTTTAGACAGGTAATACCAACTCCTCATGGTTTGCCCAAGTCCCCAGTTAGTTGCTGATGAGAGTCAGACACTTGGAGCCTCATGTGTATCCATCTGGTCACACAGCTTTGGGTTCGAGTATCTGTGGGAAGTGAGCACACACATTGCTGGACCTCACATCCAAACACGAAGTGCAAGAACTACTGCATCTTGTGTGCCCAGCTCTGCACAGAGGCAAGCTGGATCCAGGGACTTCAAAGATGTCACGTTTGCTTGCCAGGCCAAAAAAAAGTCTGGAGGCCATATTTCCCATCATTTAAAGTCTGAAGTGTACTTGAGAAGTCTGAAGTCTTTGACACGGTTTTATACTTGCAGAGGGGGGATTTTATTTTGAACATCCTTTAAATACTTCGTGGGTAGGACTATTTCCAGTTTTGGAGTGGTACATGTTTTCTGATAAATAAAATCAGCCTATGGTGTGGACCTTTGCAGCGGTAATCAATACAGCATTTATCTGCATAAGTGACTCACACAGCCTGTCACATAGGCTTTGTTCAGTTTTTTTATGTAAGATTATATTTATATTACCAAATATTCACATTGTAGATATTTTAACATCAATGAACAGATATTTTGCAATACATAATTTATTAAAGAATAGAGTTTTGCATCATGTGACATGCTGCAGCCTTCAGAAATATGTCTCTCAAAACTAAAAAGTTTTTGGCACCATATATATTGCTCATCTTAAAAGACAGAAAACTGTAGGTCAGAAGTATGGTGGTAATAGTTGAAAGCAACACTTTTCCTAATCAAATTAGTGTTTAATCAAATCCTGTTACACTTCCCAATCCAAATGATGTCATTTGCCCAAATTCTTCTCTCAGGTACACTTTTTATTCCTAGAACAGATCTATTAAGGAATAACACTGTTTTTGCTGCCTTGTAGACCAAGCTGCCCCAGGAGACAGATCAGTGTGCCTGCCATGAGGAGAAGAGGCAGAGTTTTATCTCTGCAGCGTGAACTTCGTATTTTGAACACAAGTTCTTGTAATTTCCTAGTTAGACAGTAATCATTGCTTTGGCAGAAAATCTTTTCTGTTTGTGCTTTGTTTTGTATTGTTTTATTTTTAAATATACGTGTTCAACAGAGTTAAACAAGAACACATTGCAAAACACTGCAGGACCCTAAAGGTAAATCCTTAAGTGACTCTTTACTGGGACCCGGCAATGCTTAGGGGCAGAGGTAGGAAAACCCCCTCCTGTGTAATGACAGAAACCTCTGGGTACAATCTACAGCACACAAAGAGGCAAAAATAGATGGTGGCCACAGACCTGAACCAGAGCAGAGGGTCTGTATGGTGGAGGATGAAAACTGTTGGGTGGAACAAGCTCATTTGCTTCAAAGCAAAATGGCAATTCCTAGCCAGCAGTGCAGCTGCAGGACATCTGCCCATGTCCAGGCATGGAGCTCTGCAGCTGGCAACCCGCTGGTAAAATATAATCAGCAACATTCAGAGCATCAGCAACAACAGCAAAATGGCAAAACCTAATGAGAAGGTAGAGCCAGGGAGCTCAGCAGTGCTTGAGGCCATGTGAAGTCTGTAGCACCACGGAGATGCGGCAGGTTTCTCATCCATGTTGGATCCCCTAGGCTGGCTGTAGCTCAAATACATCTCTGTAAATCCAAAACAATCCACTGGCCTGACTTTAATTTACTAGAAAGGCAAACTCACTCAATTTAGGAGCATGAAGACCAAAGCAGTGGAAAGAAGTTACATGCGGTTGTGTGCAGGCCCCAGGAGACAGCTCTACCCTCCATGCCTTCTGAGCAGCCTACCATACCAGACAAGGTCCCACTCAATCCTTCTCTGGGATCAGTGGTCACTGGGGCTGAAATCCACACAGGCACACACCACAGTGGGGTCAAGGTCCCTGTACCAGTGACATGGGGGCTTTTTCATGTTACTCTGCAAGAGCAGAAATACATTTCTGAGGAAGTCCACACCAAATGTAATCACCAATGTGGCCACCCTCATGCTTGACCTCCAGTGGTGGCCAAGTCCCCAGTTTTCCCTAATCCCAGGATGGAGGTGGAAATGGGGCAATTTTATGGCAATTGCCTCCCAGACTACTCCTCTGCCAGTCTTCATCCCAAGTTTCTCCTGAGCTAAAATTGATTCTGTCCAGAACGACTTCTGCTAGAATTATTCTCTACTGATTTATTGAGTGCTCTTTAATCCTCCCACTAAATTCAGTAGACACTGTGCTTTTCAAAGGCAGAATTAGGCTCTGGGATTAAGGAAAAATTGTCCTATTTAAAGGAGAGGAAAAACAAAAGCTCCAAGAAAGAATATTTGCAGAGGTCTCTGGGCTTGCAGCTTTGTTCTGCAATGCTCCAACACATCACTGCATAGATGGTCATTTCGTTAGTCTGGCACCAAACTGTAAATTACACCGTAGTTACAGCCCTACTCAATACCTGATTTATTAGAGATATTGCACCAATTCTTAGAAACCGTAGGTATGTGTTGTGTTATGAAGCACAGAACAGAATATTGTGTTTCTTAAAGGGAATTTATGATGTGACCATTGCATAGGTAGTGGATTGCAGACCCCTAATGCCATCATAGGCTACAGGAACCGTTTATTTAAGGATCTCATCATATTAATGTACTGCCTTGGAAGTTCAAGCAAGGCAGTGCATCCACTATTTTCAGTGTCAGGGAGGGCTAATTAGCTTGTATAACTATTGTTTGACTTTATTTTCATTGTTCCTCTAACTTTCCATGCAGGCAACAATTACAAAGCCGTAAGGACATGGAGAATTATGCCTGGAATCTCTGGTTTAATTACAGAAGACACAGACAAGAGCAGCACTGCTACTGCTAACTGCAGATGCCTACCTGACAGATTTACGGAGGGATTTCATGTGTTTGTCTGCCTTTCCTCTGTGTCCCACGCTGTGCAAGCTGAATTTATCAGCTGGCAAAAAGGGTCCTGTGGTCCCTTGTCAGGCTCACTGATATAAAATACCTGACTATCAAGGCCTCAATGCATACAGTCATATGAAGATTTTTATCTTTTTGGGAAGCTAATGGTAATGCATATTCTAAGGGAACACACAAACTGATGCTTTCCTTCCATTAGCCTCTTCCAAGCCCTTGCCCTATTTTGCCCTGGACAACAAAGCTGCTGTTTGGCACTTCAGGTGATGAATTTCTGTTTCACTAGACAGCTTGTTTGCAACAAGACTTCTGAAAACAGGGACATGGCTTATTCCTCCTGAAGCGCTGAGTTCAGACTACCATTGTCAGTATTTAAGCACAGGGTCATCTACCCTGTGTCATGTCTTGCAGTGAGCCAACAAGAAGTCATTTGATACCTACTACTGCACAGCAGGGCAAGGCAAGCCGGCAGCAGGATCCACTTTGTTTCCCTCTCCTGCCATCATGACAGCTCTTCAGTGGAGATCTGTGCAGCTCAGCAGAATGCACCAGCAGCTATTAGTGAGATTGAATGGGCAATGTCTGAACTTATATCCCTTGAAATGGGGAGGTGAGCAATCCACACCAGCACAGCTGGCAACAAGGAGGGGGAACTCAAATGAAAATAAGTGTAAGATAATATGGCTGTTTCAAAAAGTTCAGCTGAAGCTGAGTGAGACTTCCTCTGTACCCTTCAGAATTAAACAGCCAGACGGTAGCATCTCCAAGACTAATTTACTCAAACCCAGGGGAATAGTGGTCAAAATCTGTAACAAGCTGGCAGGTGATTTGACATTAGGTGACATAACTATGCATCACCTTGTTGCTGCTGCAGCCCAACACTAGCAATCAGCTATTAGCAGAGATCTGCACTTATATCAGCACATCCTTTTGGCTGTACCCTCAGGAGCAGTAGCTCCCACGAGGCAAAAAACAGTATTAATGTACAAGGTGATGTAATGATTTTATTTTTTTAAATAAATGTACTTGTATCCCTGAGACTGTTCTTGCTCTCCAGGTGGCCTGCACTACACAGGGACATAAAGGACAGATATTTTGCTTAGCCCAAGAAAAAAGCAAAGCAGAGGGACTTAAAAAAAACCCCAACAACAAAAAAGAAAAAAAGCTGCACGGTTTGAGTTTCTTGTAGCTAAACAGGACTTTAGGTATGCATTTATTGCTGAATGGCAAAAGTGGGGATGTCCAGCCTGCTGTGAAAACGGAAAGCAGCAGTATATCACCTGCACTTTGCTCTCAACAAAGCTCACTAGATTTTTTTATTTTTATATTTCTCAAAGCTTTTTTGGGTACGTCTTTTCATTCAATTTTATAGCTATACCAATCCCTGTGTGTAAGAGCAGGGTGTACATCTGGGAGCGAAAGAGCCTCATTGGGCTGTCTCACAGAAGTAAATGTTGACACTGGCAGCACTATTTTTGAAACAGAAACATGGTCACACATACTTTATATTGTCTTGAAATAACAGATTCCCAATGTTGGAGTCCAAATATAGTGGAACTTCTATGAAGGACCATGTTGGGGTTAGAGAAAAATATGAGTCTCCCAGCAGAATGGTCTTTAAAGGTCAGAAAAAACTGTAACTGGAAACCTTCTTAAGATAATTTAAAACCCTGAGTGTAGATGACAGTTGAAGGAACATTTAGTACACTAGGTACCTGCACCCCTATTTAGAGTCTGAGCAGTTTTAAAGGCTGTTATAATTAACATAACACAGGAGAAGACAGCTTGGTTTACACACACGAACTGCAGTTCGAACTTCATAGGCTTAAGCTACACCAGATTTTTTTGATAATGGGGAGGAGGGGACAGTAGAAAGAAAGGATTCTTTTGGCAAAGGGAAACATTTTCAGAGTGTAGACTCATGAGATGCCGTTTCTGGAAGTGCAAAACTCTGCACTCCCAGCAGGACATATCCTTCCTTGTAACCCATCCCTTTGCTGGCAGAGGCAGAAAAGAGGATTTAGGCAAGAAGCCTCACAGCTCTGTGCCAAATCCTCCTCCTCATCTCTGAAATCCCTGCATGAGCAAACTGGCAGTGGTTGTTCAGATGAGATCAGCAGTGTCTGCTGCAAGCCGAGGCAGTGGAGGACTCTCGGCAGCAGGGAAGCCCTTGCTGCTTGCGTGGTCCTCCCAGGCACTGGCAGTTGCTGGGAATTGCCACTCCTTGTTCCCTCTCCACATTATTCCTACAGAGCAAGGACTTGCAGCAACAGGTGGGGTGGCTGCAATCCTGCATGGAGTCAATAACACAGCAGCAGCCTGACCAACAGACAAGCGAGCAGCACCAGCAGATAGCTAGATAAATACCTATACACGTGTGACTTCAGTATGGAGAATGGAGCAGGTCACAGGCAGGTTTTGGAGACTCAACTTTGTACAGCAAAGCAAAAACCAGCAGCTATGTGCCATTTGTCTCAGTAGAGAGAATTTGGTGCAGCAAAGAGCAGTTTACTTCCAAGTGCTTTCTGCCACTGTCTAACAGGATTTAAAAGACTTGAAAGACTTTCCAGAAGCATTTTGAATGCCACAGGTGAATCCACATCTTGCCTGAAAAAGCAGGACCCACTTGTGCTATCTCCAGTCCTTTTCCCATAGGCATCGAAATAAAGCGATCACTTTAAATTCTCTGATTTATAGCAAAACCACAGTCTCTGAGTACCCAAAATGGTAGCAAGTTGTTTTAAAAACCAAACTCTACCCATAAAAGAAGATTCAGGAAAAAAAATCTCCTCCTCTTCCAAAACACGCCCTACAGAAACTTCCTGACTTTAAAGTTCCAATTCCTTCATAAGGTCAGACATTGGTGCTCTTCATATTTACTCAAAAGTGCATCAATTACTTTTTCATTTTAATTGACCTGCCAGAAGGTGTCTTCTCAATAAGGATCTAAGTAGGGGAAGGAGCCTGTGGAAGCAGTGTATTAGATCTACCTGGGACAAACTGAAATAAACATCCTCCCCCTCTGCAGTGTAGCCTTCACTTGTATTCAAAAATCTTTTACTGCTATTATTTTTTCACTGAGTAATTTTAAAGGCCAGCTATGTGTCTTTTTTTTTTTTCTCCAAGCGAGAAAAGCCATGGAAATACCTTTGTTTTCCCCTACAGAGCTGGGACTCAGTAGAGTGGATGGATGGATGGGTTAGCACCTGCATCTTCCTCCGTAGCTCAAATATGTATTTTGAGTATGTGCATTTCATTCCCTAGGCACCCACGTCATATAATCAACATATATTTAATAAGCTAAAGCAACTTCTCTGTCCTGCCTCAAGGAGGAGGCAGAGCCCAAGCAGAGCCAGCTCCTGCAGCCAGGAGCAGGCATGTGGCATGGTCAAAATGCAGCTCTGTTCATCCACACCCCAAAGATTTTAGTATCCATTACTGCTTCTGTTAGCTTATTTTAAGATGACAATAAAGAAAGCAATGTGCATGCATGTGTGTTTAATATAAATGACAATCTGCAGAAGCATAATTTCCTTAGTTTTTGTGAGATATTGCTGGTGCTGGGCTCTTGAAAAATCTGCAGCAATAGATTTTTTGGTAAGAGTTTGGGTTTGTGCTCCTCCTCTGCCTCTCTCCTTAAGTTATATGAAAGTTTTCTGCTCATCATGAGGATTTATTTATTATTATAGGGCTATGGGATAATTAAATACACAGGCTTGGCAGTTGTAGTAGAGAATATTCTTTTAGAAATGCTAACAAGATATTAAATCCAAGGAATTCCACTCCTAGTGGAATTGTGGATTTATGACTCTGTAGGGTCATAAATCAGTGAAGGGAATATAAATATAAATGACACCATTCAAAAATCAGGTACATGACTATAGCTATTGAGTTTATGTCTCACTTATCCCTTAGTTACTAAGGGTAGAAACTCCCTCCCCCTCACATCCACTACGCTCTTTATTTTATACTTGAGTAAAACCATATCTATGTCATTCATGGGCTTTTAGTTCATGGGGACTTTTGTGCTAGAATTAAATGGAAATGCATCATTCTGCGAGTATTCCCAACTTTTATGTGAAGCAAATTCTTGCTATCCCTTCCCTCCCGATGCTAACTGTCCAGCTATGAAACAGGGGGCTATCTGCCCTCCGAGTGAGATTTTATTGCTAAAATAGAGTAAAAATTGTTTTAAAACAAAGAACACACATCTTTATAGTAAAACTCAAGTTTGTTTTACAATTAGAGAAAAGAATCACATGGTCCCCCAAAAAACCCCAAGTTTTATATATATTTATGTATTTTGAAAATATATTTAAAAACATAAAAAACTCTAGTTAAACATATATTATGTTAATCAGTACACTTAAATATAGCTTAATTATATTTACAATATGACGCAGTTGCTTTTAAATTTTAATGCCAATTTCAGTATTTTCCCAAAAAAACATAAAGTTATATAAATATACAATAAATATTTATGTTACACAAGATGAATAATAGAGAACAAGGCCACAGACATGAACTTACAGTTGCAAGAGCCTTTAACACAGCACTAGGCCTGCTGACATGCATGATATACTTCTGTCACAAACAGACCACAGCAAGAGTTTAATTAAGCGATATGAAGGAAAACCAACCCTCCCCTCTCCGTCTCTTTTAACTACAATTGCCCAGCCTGCAACCATGGATGTATAAGGTCAGGCACAGGAGAGCCATGCGACTGCAGGTTAATTGCCAGTTTCACCTTGCATCAGTAAGTATAGAACTGGCATGTTATGGGGAATATCACTCTGGGTGTAGTTACTAGACACCATTCTCTAGGTTCTCAGCTCCATCCCTCAGTCCTTCCCCCCCTCACTTATATGGGCTGTCCTTAACCCCTCTGAACCTGCCAGCCCACTGTTCTAATTCTGCCACAGGTGCACCACCTTTACTGTACCAGGTGAGGATTTAAAAGTAAAGAATACAGCCCTAGTTAACTTTGGGAAGTAAGAAACTATTTCTAGTTAACACTTCTCTTCTGGAAATTCAATTTCTTTGAACTAGTAGTTATTCTATTCCTGTATCTGAATTAGACTACTGTCATATCCTAGCTATCTTTTTTCTTCCACTCTAGATGAGTGATTTGTTTGTTATTCACACATCAGCATCATCCTTTTCTTAAAAGCAACCAACCCTTGTAAATGAGGAGCCAACATTACACCACTTCTCTGCTGCAGATTAGGAGTATTGCTGAGAATAGCTCTTGACTCATGTTGGGTTTGCAAGTGCAAAATGCACTAAATGCAAATAACAATACACGCACAGGTACTGGCCCCAGGGGAATGAAAAGGTCTAGTGGAAGGTGTACTTGCCCCTGATATAAATCTTTGAGGTCCCTTCCAACACAAAACATTCTTTGATTCTATTATTTAATTTGCACAAAGAATGTCTTAGATGAAGTTTTGAGAATTTCAATAAGGTTTTGGTTGTTGTTTTTTTTTTTTTTTTTTTTTTTTTCCTGTGTGGGAAATCCCTGTCAGCAATTGATGGGGAAGGCTGAAATTTGAAGTTCAGGTGGGTCACACAACCCTCTCTCTCTCACTCACAGTCCAATCTGCATACGGCCAATGCCACTGGCACTTCAACAGCCAGTTATCCTCAGGAAGGGGTTGCCCTTCTACCTGAAGTGGAAGGAATCACTCATGTGAAAGTGTCTGTTAGCTTCCAGCATGGGTTTCTACCAGTGATGACATAAAATCAGTGTTAAATATGCTCTTCAGAGAGCATTACTGGGGGCAACATATTTCAGTAAGCTTTGCCCAGTCAAGGTTTTAATAATCACAGATTCTGCAGCATTCAGAAGCAGATTATATTGTGCAGTATTTTCCTACTTGTTCAGCTATTTTTTTTTGTCTACAGGAATTACAAATACAGCATCAGCCTTCAGTGAGCTTACTAACAAGCTATTTCTGTTCCCAGCCCACTGTAGCCAGTGCAAGTGCTATGCACAGCTCCCAGCCTTACAACCCGCCTTTTTAGCAACACTTCTGTTGGGGAACGCAGAGCTAAACGTGTCTCTCAGAACCTAAGCAAGTTAAGCCAACTCCTCCAGCACTTGCTCTTCATTTACTTCAAGAGAGGTTTTTTTAGTGCCAATATTTATTCCATAAAATAAGTCTGACAGCAGAGGTAGAGCCACATGAACGTAATGCTAACTGCTTTCTACTAGAGGCAGTGCTCCTTTCTGTCTCACTCCCAAGATAGTTTCCAGGGCTCCTTCAGACAAAGATGCCACCAGAGTTTGCCCACCAGCTTTGCAGGCCTGGGGCTGCTGGCACGCTCTGGAGGAGAAGGGCATCCATGTACATGGCCAAGCTCTCGCCCTCTAACATAATGCACAGGACCACATTCAGTAATGACTGCAACTGGGATAGCCTCAGTCAACCCAAATCACTGTTACTTCTTCCCAAACTGGCTGAGCTATAAAGTCCCACACCCAACATGATTTCAGATCCACCATCATCTTTTCTAGACCCTTTTTCTAGTGACACTCTCACCGTGCTTCACCAAGACATTTGATTCAAGCACAGTCTTTTATTATATGAAAATCATTGCTCTCAACGCTATAGAATATTCTCTATATGACAAGCTCCAGTCCTATGGTAAGTGAAATACTTAAAGATCACAACCAATGTCCCTCCAGAGGGAGAAAAGGGGGGGAAAAAAAGAGTCTCAAACACAAGCAAACATGGTATAAGCAAATGCATGTCTCAAAGACTGAAAATTGAAAAAGAAAAACAAAAACAAAAAACCCAACAACAACAAATCCCCCCCAACCAAAAAAGCATGTTGCCATACAGTTAAGTAAGTGTTGTCTTTAAGCCTGAAGTTGAACAATGTGAAGTGGAACATCACCATTCTTTTTCAGTTGCCTCTTTTTATTATTTTTTGTAAGTCGGACTGCTATTGCAAACACCTTCACAACATACAAAAACCAAATTTGTTTCTAATCCAGAATAAGGTAATGATTTTTTTTCTTTTTCAATCTGATGGGAATTCAAAAGTAAAAGAGAAACAGTGAAACTATGACAACAGCACCTTGACATTGTTCTAATTTCAACGCTATCAGAAGTTTAAAGTAGTTTAAAGCAGTAAACAACACTAACAGACTAAAGATACTTACTGTCTAAAATGTAAACAGAATGTTTTGGTTCAATTTATTTTTCTGAAAGAGGACAGATTATCATTAATTCACAATTGAAGCAGCATGCAATTTTATTCTTTTTTTAAAAAATTTTTTATATTTTCAACTCTTGGCAACGGCGACAAACCACAATGTTATGGAGGAATGTAATGCAGACTTTTTTGTTTGCTTGGTTTTATTTTTTTTTCTGTTTGTTTCTTTAAACTTGTGCGCAAATGACTTTTGTTCCCCTTCAGGTCATGGATATGTTCAATAAATAGATTGTGTAACCACTGTACTGTATAAACTTCAGTCATACATGCAGTCCATAAAATTATTTTTTACCGAATAATTTACCCTGTTATGTATATATACAAATAGATAATTTTGTCTCAATATAATCTATACAACATGAATCCACTATCTTCCCCTTTTAATAGTTAATGTACATACACAAGAAGTGTCTATCCTTATAAAGCGCCAGCCAACTCTCTTTTTATTATCCATGGTGAGAGCTCTCACATAAGACTGGGTAGTTCGGCACTGGGAGTTCCAGTGCCTCTTGTCTATGCCCCTGCAGCCCTCCTTTGTGTACCCCTTAGGGTTGCATTTGGTCTCATAGAAGTATTGCTTCAGCTGGCCTTTGGGTACTGGAACTTTTTCCAGGACTGTGACAGTTGCCCCGGACATGTCCACTGCAGTCTTTTTCTCTGCTGCTGTCACCCACTCACTCGTGCTGTCACATACACTCAGTTCCCCACGGCGAGCTGGATCAGAGTGGCGGCGGACTCTCATGGACATGTTTGCAGCATCTAAGTAGTTTTTGTACTCCTCGAGCAGAAAGAGCAGTGGGGGTTCCAAAGGCACTTGACTGCTTAGCATGACTCGGGATGTATACAAGTCTGCATCCTTGTTTCCCTCACTGGGCTGGATGTCCTGGTCCTCGTCTAGAAGCTCCTCTATGACATGTTCAAAAGTATCTGCCAACGATGTCAGTCCTCTTGAACCAGCATTGGGCCCATTTAGGCTCTCAAGAGTCCCGTGGGTCCGAAGACCTGGGTAAGCCAAGCTGCCTTGTCCTCTTAGACTAGCTTCTTTCATTGGGGCAGCTTTCATGCAAGTGAAGTATGAGATAACCATAGTAAAGAAAAGGATGGTCATCACTCTTCTCACTTGGTGGAACTGTTAAAACCAAGAAAAAGAAATTAATTTACAAGATTTAGAGTAATAAAAATTCACCCAAGTTGTCACAAGACTATGCATTTTCCACAGAGATGTGCCGCGTGCAGTTGCAACTCATAACCAGTGATAAAGCACCCTCTTGTAAAAGAGCATTCTTTCATTCAGAGTTTCAGAAAAAGCATATTCTGCAGCACAGGCAACATTGATCCCAACAAGTCAGTTCTTACATGCTAAAACCTCTCTGTAGCAAGTATTATATTAGATACTATGCAGACTCCTTATTTATTGACCAATTACACCTATTTCAAGTAACAGCAAAAGCAGAACTGCTATTTAGCAATGCAACATTTCAGCAATAAAAGACAGCTTCACAGCTGTGAAAGGTAAGACTTCCATTTCAAATGAAAATGTAAATACATGGTTTTTAAGATCTCTCTATGGCAAAAAATACTTCATCATTCTGCCCACAAAAAAACTAAGCAGCACCAGGATAAACTGCATTTGTATTTTGAAAGCAATCTTCAAAACACAGGAAGAAGCCATATAATTCTCAGGTCTCAGCAGGTCAATTTCTCATCTAAATGTAGAAGGTATATACACATAAATATAGAACAAGAAAATGGCCTGGAACAGTATACTAAACTTGAACTGGACAGATAGCTTGCATCATGTGAACAGCATGGAAAGGATGTGCTGGATTACAGAGCTGGTAAGAGCTATATTGAAGTGACAGTTGCAGAAACACTGTTCTGTACTTTTCCACGGCCCCACACCACCTGTTCTCAGGTGGGCAAAGCATTTATTTATGCCTTGTTAGAGCCCAGAGACCATCATGAAGCCCAGCACAACCAGTCCATCTGCCATACTGAAACACAACAGTTTGCCTGTTTCTCTCACGTTCTGCCCCAAATTCTGGCACATGTTAAGGGTCATGCTTTGATGTTTATGTGTATGCTTGTTTCCATCCTCACTGAGAAAGGAGGGGTAGCACCAGAAAGGAGTGCTGGTAAGGAAATTCCTCACCAGGCTTGGAATCAGCACAACTCACTCCTATCAGGACTCCCAACTGCTTAGAGCTCATATGAACTCCTTCCGAAGTGCTGTGCGAAGTCTCCTTGGGGTAGAAATTGTTTCCTCCTGCACTAAGTGCAGAGTAGATACTTTAAGTCTTGTTACAAGAACCCTCCCCCCCCAAATCCTGCAGTGACAGAGAGCTATGCTTTCTGTCTGATCCAAAGCACCACTACATCTATCACATCCAGTTGTTATTTTTTTCATTTTCCGATCCCTGTTCTCACCAGTTCTCTTTGCTAGAAAGCAATGGCATTATTCACATTTTTGAAAAAGCAGCTAATGCATGTTTCAGAGCTTTTGAAGTTCATTTGGAAGTACCTCATACTTGGCAACACTCATGGGAGTAAATGCTATTTCTGTTTGCCAACAGGGTACTATGTAAAAAGATTTACTTTTATCTCCTGCAAAAATGCTGTGGGAAACTACTACTCTTATGACTTAACATGGAAAGTCAATTTATCACAAAACATACAAACAAAATGAAATACGTACTAGAAAGCCAATGCCCAAAACGTAGGTCTTAAAGTACTTAATGAAGGCAGGGTGAGAAGGGTTCAGGTGTATGTCCACGCCTCCCTCATCTCCAGGCCCCCACTAAACAAGATTTTGACCAAGAATCCTTTCCAACCCAGCACAACTCTTCCTTCATCCCTCCATCTCTCTTCCTGTTTAATAGTGTTGTTGTGGCATAGATTTATTAAGATTAAACAAAACTGACATCTGTGACTCACGGGAACATAGTGTTTGCTCTAACCATGCAGAACATTAATATTTTGCAGTTTTTTTCATGTTGGTATTCTTAAAACATTCTACAGGGAGTGTCAGATTTCTTCCTCAAAGTGAAGGAAAAGAGGCATTACAGAGGTGATTTACAAAACAAGGAAAAAGATTGCCAGTCTTCCTTTATCAAATGAGAGACAAGACAACTCTTCTTGTCTTGAAAATGAGTGGCTCAGCTAACGTACAAACGCAGACCCAGGAGAACAAAAAAATAATATTTATACACCCTCTCTTCAGAGAATTGTTTAATATAAAATCTAAAATGAAAAGAACCCCAAGCACCCACGTTACACTTTGTGGCCACCAGAGCAGTGAACAGAAAACAGATCTTCTGGCTCCTAACCAAGTTCCTGTTATTTTTATAACAGTGCCCAGAGGTCCTGCCAGTTCTTGACTATGGAGGACAGAGTCTCTCTGAGCACGCAGGCCCCTCAAGGGGCCTTCCAGAGCAAAAGAGAGGGCACGCGAGGCACAAAGACAAGCACAGAACAGGGAGAAGTTTGCACTCATCAGGTAAGCACAGCAAGCTAGAGTCGAGTTGCTTTTCATGTTAGATAGGTGAACAAAGAAGAATCCCTGGACCAGGCTACATCCTTCAGTACTGTCATTGGGCTGTTTACCTCTCATGGATGTGAAAACAGAATAGTGGCTGTGCAACTTCACTCACGTGGACGCTTCTATTAAAAGGAAGACAATGGTGGACAGTGGTGCAGATTGACTTCGATAAGCCCTCAGCATCCTATATACCAATAGCTGGTTGGTCACCAGATCTAACGGTACTTTATATATCACATTACATCTTCCTTAATCAATTATGCCTTCCATTTAGTAAGGAAATTGCTGTCAAGTTTGATCAATTTACATCCCATCCGATGACACAACGACCACTATTATCTGTGATGGCAAGAAATTGTGTACAACGGGACTCTGAAAACCAACAATTTTTAGACAGGCATTACTCACATAACATACTAATGATACACAAGAAAACATTTCTGTTTAAAAGCCAATCCTCTTCCTCCTATTTATAACTGTAGAAGAATATGTCAAAGCAAGCTTTAGCAGCACAGATACAAGGAATATTGCCAGCAAGCAACCACAGATCAAACATCTACTACTCTGCAAATGAGTCCCAGACTAAGCTGAACTCCGGAAGCAGAATGTAAAAAGATTCTTCTCTCTATCTTGACAGTGACTTGAGCACTATACACAGTCCTTATCTTTGGCAGCAAAATTATATCAAGTGATTTAATACAAGGACGTAATATTTTATTACCTGGGAAATATCTTCATTTTAGATACTGTAGCAATTTGTATTAGCAGTTGCTCAAAATCAACTAGTTTAACATGGTATAGCAGAATAAGAAACCTCACTTCCTGGGTAGAATCACACAACCTTTCAGCTATTGTTGAACTGACACATGAATGCACAATTCATCTCTTTCTCAGTGAGGCAAGACTTATCCCAATGTAGCACCAAAAAGGTCATTGGAAACACTTTGGATGGCAGCTTCCAGTCTTTGTCCTCTCTGTTCCCCAACTACGAAACCTTCATTATATTGCAAAGATTAAAGATACTGCCTGTTGTGTTACAATAAGTGTCTTTGTAAACCCCAAACATCAACTTATTATGATATGGCCCTCTGATTATGAGCCAGTCAGTGTGCCACCCTATGAAGAAAGGGAACTGGGCTGGGAACACGGGAGAAAACTATTTTCCTATTTTCCCAGCCTGCTACTACTGAGCAAGGTATTGATCTTTTCTGTGCTAGGCATATCCCCCACTATGAGGCCTTGCATGGATATGCCCCTGCATTTCTGTGTACATCTGTGCCTGAGGCTACCCTGGTAGACTGAGCAACTATTTCCCATGGAGGCTCACCAGTGCTGAATTCTTCTTAACTGGAGCAACCTGGCTGATAATGCATGTTCTGAGGGCATCAATATAACTGAATGCCAGACAGAGTAGCCATGACTACTTGTAGTAAGATATGCACCCAGAAACATGCAATAAAAAAAATCACTGATGTTACAGCATCAGTCTGTAGTCCTATAATACACTCATTTCCTCTCTTCTCAGGTGTAGGAGGTTCAGGCCTCTACTCCACACCTTCTAGGAACAAGAAGCAAAGGCTGCAACCCTTTAGCACTCCTGTTCAGCTGCACCTCTGGGCATAAAAGATTGAAGACCTCTCTTGGAGAAGTCTTGATCCAACTGTTGTCCCATACACTGTACACCCACTAACTTGTACAACATAGATATACACTAGCCTCCCTGAGAGTAACCTTAAACTATTGCCTCAGGACATGAGATGTCTGTCAGAAATCACATTTGAGACCAGCTTCGTGAGCACCATCCATTCTCATGGCTGCAAGAACGTGCTTTCTGCTTTCATGCAGCACACTGAAGCTGTAGCAATGAAAAGAGGTCACCCAGCAGACTGGATCTCAGGAAGACGTGACCTACTTCGTAGTCCTATAAAGTCCATACAATTACAGCTAGAGTAAAGACACAATTGTGGCAGTCATCTCCGCTAATTTGAAGGAGGCTCATTAAATGAAGGTCATGTCAATTATCTACAGCTAGTTTACATATGCAGTCAATTACCTTGCTGTACTATTTATTTCAGTATTTGTATTTAATGAGGATTCACCAGTTAATTGTTTTATTTCATTATTTTTAGTTATTTTAAGCAGAAATGCAGTAGCTTAACAGGTTGTATTTCCAGCAGACAGACCCAAGGAACAGCTGTGAACATGTACCTGCTTTTCTGCATCCTCATATGTGCCATGCGAGTTGAAATAACTTTCAGTAGTGAATAGATTCATGCTTTATTCTCCAGAAAAGAGTGTGTGGAGGAAGATAAAATTAGCAGCAAGTGACATTCGTTTTGTGCCTTGCCATTTTCTAAGATCTTTACACAAAAGTTCAATTTACTAAATACTACTGAATGCCACGGGCATGAGTTTCTGCTTTATGCATCATTACCAGAGTGTGTGAACAGATATCAAAGTGGGATGCATGTCAGCACATGATTTGCAAAGACTAAATGTACTGAGAACAAATAGTATTAACCTTTATCACATGTGTAACTGGATGTCTGACACTCTAGTTATCCTCAAGCCTATTTATACAGCAAACTATGTAATTATTTTTTATTACTGTGAATAAAGCACCCACTCCCCAATACATATACGTGCCCACCAATATCCAATTTGTATTCTTGTAAGCTGGTGCTTCTCGTCAGGAAGAATAAACCTATTTTATTTTTATTCTCATGTTGGTCTTCCCTGAGGTAATGAAATCTACTTAGTCTTAATGCCAGAGATAGTGAAGACTATGAAGTATTTTGAAGCCCAAGATAAACAGCAAACAAAATTACAAGTAGTGTTAACTTTGACTACAACTTTTAGCATGAGAAATTTGCTTTTATCTTATGTTGCTAAATATTGTCTGTGGTAAAGTTTCTGAGAGCAAAGACACACTGGCAATTACTGTATTGGCTCTGGAAATCATGCATCTGTCTAAAGCACTGCAAGGTATTTTTTGTGGGGTTCCAAGGTTTTATTGGACTCTGTCCCCAATACATAGAGAAATCACAGCTTCTGACAACCAGAGGTGAGAAAGAACCCAGAGAAAATAATGGCAAAATAATGCCATGACATCACAGTCCTGATCTTTCACAGACTCGTGTATCAATTTCATACAAAATTTGCTCATACCTTTCTAGATTCTTAAACAGCTTGCTTCAAAGCTCTGAGTGGGAATTCAGTTGCTTTAATGTGTGCAGAACAGACTCACTGCAAACATACTTATATTATACTTAAATTGGCTAAGTGCAGAACTACAAGGTGTTCCCAGCAGGATCTGTCGACCAGATCTCAGACCCAGTCTGCCCATACCAGTAAACAGGAAAGATGAGTTTTGACAGTATGTACAAGTGAAGAAATAGCAGACCAGATTCACAGATGGTATCACAGGTTTTCAGAGAGACAACATCTTTAGAAGAGATGTACACTATTTTTATACTTTGATAATCGGAACAGATTGTTGAGCCAGTGACACACTTACTGCCTTTCCAGCTGTTCATACAGCATACCACACTCGGGGCACTCAAACTGCATGGGAAATTGTGATGCCAACTGTAAACAAAGAAACAGCTCTCAAAGGAGCTTGTGTGTGTGCCACCATTCATATCAAACACAACATGCTTCACCACAACATTTTTTTCCAAAATTTCATGTTGCAATCCCAAGGTATGCAATGGATGTCCTCCACAAATAAAAGCACTACCAACAGGTTTATTTCTGCTTTTCAAAATATCAATATGGGTAGAGTAACATGCTGCACTTCTATTGCCATGTCAGAAATACTGTGCAGTAGGGATGATAATTCTAAGCCTAAAACCTGTGCATTAGCAAATTCCAATTTCAAAACTGACTTCAGAAAATTGCATGAATCTTTTTAGAGTATACGTCAAGGTATGCTCATGCCTTCTGAATGTGGTCATTCAGAAGTAACATTAAAGCAATCTCTGTGAAAGGAAGGTTCACCTATAGAATAGAGTACATACTCCCCCCTGCAACATGAAACCCATGAAACCAATCCATTAAGTAATCACTCCATGCCAAGACACTATCTGGTTCCTCCATGGGGGCAGATAATTACAGTTCTCTGAAATCATTTGCTTCAATAGCCACTAGAGCTTTATAAAATGCTAATTCAACCTGTGCACAAAACAAGGCAGAACCTCAGACTTTTGAGCAGCATCTGTCGTTTGTCTTCCATTTCACTACGGTTCTTTGGTATGAAACACTGCACTGAATCATCACAGGACTAAGCTATTCTGCCAAGTACACACATGAAGCTCACACTGAAGTCAAGGATAACTGGCACCCAAAAGCAGGAACAGAACGGATTGTGTTGCATGCAATCTAGTACTAGTTGGATCCCTTGAAGAGTGACATGTCCAGCAGCCCTGAAACAACCCATAAGTTCCCACACCAGTTGAGGTTGGATCTCACAGACTGCCTATAAACTATCGAACAGCATGTAAAGCATCCCACACATGCACCAGTTCTGCTGCAAGTGGCAGCCTCCAAGGACCTATAGAACATTATGCACTCAACAGGAACATAAGTGAAGATTTGCCAAGGAAAAGCAATGGTTAAAAAGCATAACCACCAGATGGTGCAGTTACCAGTGGTTTGGGCAAGCAGTGTTTTCACTAGGGTGAGGAGAGGAGAGCAAGGGCTATACCTGCTTGATGCAAAACTCCTACCTTTGCTGAGACCCTGACTGTGTGTGGCACTGCTGTAAGAGAATACCTTACTTTTATAGCCATAGCCAGTACTTGAAATACCGCAGATCAGTACATTGTGATGTGTGTGAACCAGAAACCAGAAATGCTTGTTGTGAGAGCCCTGACAAGTATTAACAATACTCCTGCATTTGCCAGTGGTGTTTCAGTCATCTTTTGGCTGTCTGCCCTTGTGTGTGGATTTTTCTTGACACATGCTCAGTCCAGCTGTCAGCACAGCATCTCCATGGAAATTATTTCCATACGCAGGGCAAGGAATAAAAGCTTACACTGAGGTACCTAGCAGTTTCTGGGAGTATTTAAGACCAAAGTTACATAGGAGCAGAACCAAACAGAAGCAGAAATTTGTAGGTTTGCAAAGTCACCTCAATCAATGTTAATGGAATAATGAGGACTTTGTATAAGGATATAAGGATATGCTCATTGGGAATCTAATCCACTTCACTGGGCAGCCAGCCCTGCATGTCTCTTGCAGTGACAAGAGCTTTATCTTTGGAGATAACACTATTGGAAAATTATGTCAGTATGTTAACACAACTGTATTGAAAACACTTTGGCAAGAAGTGCTCTTTCACCACTGATATTTTACAATGACAGTGCAGCTTACCACAGATTTCAAAGCATTATAGTTTTCAGCTTTTTTTTTTTTTCCACCTTCTAAGTGGTTTAATGTTGAAACAAGACTTTTGCACTTGCTACGGCTGGTACTCTATCTCTAATCTAGTTTAAAAGTCTGGGGGCCAACTTCAACCAGATTCAATAGAGGGATACACAGGGTCACACTGTATAGCCAGCATGCCAGGATCTGAGACCAACCAAAATAAGCTCCTCTCCTCCTCCATCCTTAGGCAAACACCAGTAGACTTATGGATTTACAACACTGTATTTTTGCTTTCGTTTCACAAGCTCCACAGAGGGAAAGGGTTTGGAATCACAAGAAGGGGTAAGGAGGTACATCTGGCAAAGGTGCAAGGGTTTGAAAACAAGCTTCATTAGTTGTACTGCTCAAAGTACAAACATTTAACGGAACATACAGGGGAAAAAAGCCCTTGCAGTCTTACAGGAAAAAATAATTTATCCAATGCCTGCCTTCTCTCAATTGTATAATGGTGTAATTTCTTTCACCAAGGAGTGTTACACTGCAATTTCTGTGAACTACACGGACATTAGGACCTTCCCTTCCCTAATTAAAAATGAAGTTGCATGGCTCCTGACTTTTCATACTTGCCACCAGATACAACAGATTGTGGCATCATGGGGAATTATTTCCACAAGAATTACTGAAGTTCCTTGAAGCAGTAAGTTCCAGTGGACCTAATTCTGGTGGACACAGTCACTGCCTGGTATAAATCCACAGTGTTCTATTCATAGATTTGTATCAGTTGCAAAGGTGACCCAGTATTTATATGGTCAGAAAAATCAGATGGGGTCACAACCTAAACTATAGCTAATAGCTGTATCAGAACAAAATGTGACAGGTTTCAGCAAAACAGCTTCCTCAGGACTCCTAAGGGATACACGTGTATTTGGTAATACAGTTTAAAGAGGAAGGAAAAAAGCTTTCTAGGTGTGCAGGCTAGCTCCTCTCTTCCCTCACTGATATAACAACACAAATAGCCCAGACATGTCTATAAAGAGAAGTATGCAAAATCCAGCCCAACACCACCTAATGTTTCTCACTTGGGTGTCCTGTTTCATGCACAACCCCCCACTGAAGAAAGTGGCTTTGCTGCCAGCAAAGCACTGTTCTCACTATAAGAGCCCTTAAGCTCCAAAGGGTAGGTTTGTATATGAGATTTCAGTCATTAAATAAACACGTCTCTAGAAAAACTTCAATACCTGTCCCTTCATGTAAGCAGATCCTACTATGCTGCAGGGAAGGACAGCTTCTCTTCTAATAGCTGGGGGCGGGGGAGGAAAGAGAAAGTTAAGGCAAGAAACATTAAATTACACAATTAGTCTTGGGAATAGCTAAGTATTCTCCCTCTCCCAGTATTTCCACAACATAATAGACTAGCTAGAAGTCATCATCTTATTTAAAATCAAAAGCAAAGCGGTCATACCAGAGATTATTAGTAGTTACAGAGAGAAAAAGAGGTTGCAAAAGCTAAGAAATCTGGTACTTAAGCTGCTGTGACTCTCCAATCGTACAACATTTTTCGGAGAACATACTATTAAAGCCTCCAAAATGCTTTGCAAACATTGAATCTCAACATACTTACATGAGGAGGAACCACATCAGAGAGCGTTTTCCCTCTGGGTAGCCTAAAGCCCACAAGTATGTTAAACATTTTACCCCAAATTGCATAGCAAGTCGCTGCTGAACCAGAGGAGAACAGGGGAGTTCTTGCTCAAAACCCCTCAGTTCAGCCACTACACAAAGCTGCCTTTACTATGTGTATCATACACATATTTTGCAAATCTCTCCATGGCAATTTAGATTTCTAACACAGAAAGATGCTGATTAAAACCTTAGGGGTATTACTTTGAATATGTATGCTAGCTCACTTCCATCTGTGTCATTAATGAGTTCCTGACTGTAGGTTAACTATAGGGCATGTTGTCACGAGCCTAAGGTGGGCTGGCAGGAACTCCTGCTATTGCCATATGGCTTTTTGTTTCTTCTTTCATTCTTCAGATTTTAGCCTCATGCTTCCAATTTGTGGGCTCAACCACTACGTAACAAAGAGCAACAAGGAAAACAAAACTACTATTAAAATATAAATATTCTTCACCATTAAAACCTCTAAGCTTGATTTGAAATGCAACACAAGTTCCCATCTCATCCAGACCAGAGGCTGCTTTTACTTGCAGCAAACTTGTTATGAAATCTGGGAAAGACCTATTCCCATAAAGAAATACTATTGCACAAGTAGGTCTTTACCAGCCCTACAAACACAAACCAGGCAGCTTCCCAGGTACCAAGGGTCATCTTTAATCTGGATAAAATGGAGAAGAGCAAGGCTGTGCCTACTTGTAATATAGGTAGCAGCACCATTGCCATCAAAACAATAAAAGGAAAAAGACAACTGAGTTCCGGTCATCTTTTTTTCCAATGCATCCTCACAGATCCATCTTTATGTTAAAATACCAATGGCTCAAGACTGTCCTTAAAAACTACGGGGTCACGTTTTGATGTATACCTGAACATGACAAATTACAAGATATGCAGAATATCAGCAGTTCCCCTGCAGCCATTTTCTAGTAAACACAGTTTGAATATTAACAGGTCTGGTGGTGCTTTGCGACTGAAGACTTGCTCCAATAATTTGAAGTAGACATGGAAGTTATTTACTGTATTTTCTAGGTCTCACTGCATAGCTGTCCTTCCATTAGCTAAGGGCAGGGGAAATGATTTATAGTGTCTCCAAGCATAAGAGTCTGTAAGATTCATAACAGTTAAAGGAATCAGAGAAGGTTAAAAAAATATACAACCATTTCCATGTTGAACAAAATTGATTAAGAACTGGGTGATATGACTTCACGCTTGAGGCTTATGGACTTCAAGATGTTGCCTACAGGTTTTTCAGTCTCAAAGGTAGACTTCTTTGGAGAATTAGATTTCTAACTAACTTCTTAAACATTATTTCTGCCTTTTTTTTTTTTAATGGAGGCATGTGGAATTGACTGACTAATTATTTTTCAACAACCTTGTCCATTGGTGACATTCCTCCTACTTTTGCAGTTGCAATGGCAAAAAACTTTTGCACAGGGGACAGCAGAAATGTAGCATTAGTGCTAAATCAAGAGAGAAAAGGACTTAAATCAGTCTTTCAAGGAAGGCAGCTTTATTCCTTGTTTTAAATTCATGCGCCAATCATTAGCTTTTAAGGGGAAAACTCATTTTCAGACATCCTCATACTAGTAAAAAAATTTGTATGTCTGTGAGAAGATGTAAAGAAGCACCTGCTTCTTCTCCTTGCACCATTTAATTGGCACCAATATGCCAACGCCACACCAATAAGTACTCTGCTGCTGTAATGACATGTGAAGCATCCTTCTTTGCCTCCCAGAAAATAAAAACAATCCTTCACCAGCCTTACAAGACATAAGCTGACAACAACAAAACCAAATCATGACACTGACATAAACAGTAGTGTTAATATCTGGCAAAGCAAAAATGGAGAACTTCAGATGTGTTTATTTCTAGTTTTGGTTCAACCCATTATAAAGATAAAGGGTGGTCATGATGTTCAGAAGGACAGTCATAGCTTACCACAGTTTCCTGGCATGGGTTCTGGTTAAATCACTCTTGCCAGCTTGAACTTGTTACTGAATTTGCTTCCTCCTCACACTGGCTCTCAGTACAAATTCTATCAAATAGCATTCTTCTCTCAGCATCTACAGCTCAGTCAAACTGGATTATCAACTAAGAAGGAATGTAAATAGCAAGTGAAGATCCAAGTCTTAACGGAGGCAGCCAGCAGGCAGAATCACCCAGAAATACTTCAAAACAAGTCCTGTCACTCATCCCAACAGTATCCATACACTTCTGTGGTACAGTGACAGCTATGGCTAAGGGGAGAGGTTGGTTTTAAAAATCCAGCCTTTCAATAAAGTTTAGATTTCATTTCTTTTCTTCTCAGTGTATCATGTACTGAACACTCAATGAGAGCACCATGGCCAGTGTAAAGATGGATAAACTAAACCATATGTATACTAGATATTGCACCAAGCTTAAAAAGTAAATGGCATAACAGACTAAGGAATCCAGAGATCATAACCTTTAATTTCTTGATCTAGATGAAACAGCTTTGCTCCGGAAGCCTCTATGTTTAAAGAAAGCAGTGTTTAGATCACATCAGATAAGACACAATATGCACTAGAATTGGCACAAGATTAAGCTTAACTCACTTCGAAAAGATCCGTAGTATAGGATTCTGGGTCGAGTCTTTTACATGCTGATCTAATAAAGAGCATATAACAGCATTTTGCTCAAGGTTTTGCCTCGTTCAATTTCTTTCCAGATTCCTCCTGCTATGCTACATTCATGCAAAGCCTACTTGTAACTCAGTGCACATACTGGAAAGGCTGAGACTGATGTGGAACTCCAGTGAGCCAAGGATAGTTTTTGAAACTCTAGTTTGGTATTACAACTCTCATGCAGCCTGATATGGTATAAGCAGTTCGCAGTTGCCTCCTGACTTGCAGCAAATATCCCTGTATCATAGTTCCTCAGTTTCCCACGGGAAAATTCTGTTCCCTCAGAAGTTTTTGATTAAGCTCTTATCACAATATAATTTACACTGACAGACTTCAAATATCTTAAATTTAAAAAACCATCACCTAGAAAGTTATACAGTACATGCAATTAACTAGCAGATTGCATTTTCAGGGCTCTGTGAGACAATGATATCAACTCCACGTTTAGTTGTGTTGGCTTTCTTTTTCCACTAGGCATTTGATAGCTGAGAGCTAGCAGTCATTGTAATAGCCCCAAAACATACTGCGTCTCTAAGAGTCAAAGAGAAATAAGTGAACATGAGATTATGAATTCAGGGGATAAAAAAGGCTCATTGTTTCCCTCTGTAATCAGTTCCTCACAAATTAAGTAGGGAACATTGCTTCTCCCTCAAATGCAGAAGAAGGAACTGCTAGAGCAGGTTGATGTACAAAACAAAAAAACGAGCAAATACTAGTGTATTCCATGTTGTTAGATTTGAGGTAGCAACAAATAGCTACATATTCAACTTAACTTTGATAGTTAATTTTTAAATTGAGAAAATTCTGAATCTGGTGAAACCAATCTAAAGGCTGCCGACTTGATACATTTGGGAAACTCAGAATTTGTTTTCTAGTCCAACAAATATATACTAAAGCAGTGCCCCTAACAAGTAGACTTCAAAGATGGGATAGGGAACAAACCCTCAACCCAACTCAAATCCTTAAGGGACCAATTCTACATTGTATATTATTAGTGTAGGCTTTACAAAGCCTATGAAGTCTCAGCAACAGCTGTACAAAACCTGTATGAATTTGACTTGCAAATACTTCTTTAGGTGTAGTATAAATTAAAACAGCAAACGATTTACTGAAAGTGATGCTTCTTTGCTTACCTATTTAAGCCACACAAGGAAGACTGTATAAAATTCAGTTACCTGCATTGCTAGAACACGATCCACAGGTAACCGTCAATTACGGGGCTAAAAAAGTCTGCATTCATATACTAAATTTATACTGTGGAGTAAGGACTGGGATTAACTCCTTTTAATGGTGCAGGCTCCCTTGCCAGACAGTCTGAGCAGCCTATGTGGTTCGTCCATCTCTAGGTGGCAGTAGCTGCTCAGATTTTGAGATACTGTAAGATGCTTATCTCAAATCCAGCAACCAGTATCCTTCCATCCTCCTAAAATTGCCTTTCCTAACGTGAAATGTGACCCCCTCCCCCATTTCTTCATAATTTATAGTAGTCTGTAGCTGAGTCACAAGTATTTCTGCATTTTCCTAACCAAGTACACAAGAAAAGACATGAACTGCCAAAGGATTGAGGTAATTTATAGTGTAAAGCATTGAGAGCTTCTAGTCGATCAAAGGACTCAGAGAAACAAATATAAGAACAATCATGCCTTCTGTTCTCTACAAATGCCACGGCCAGAAATAACTGTCCTAATTAACTGGTTTCAGAAAATGACTTCTCTGAAAAATACAAAATTCTTACCAAGGAAAGTATACAACTGCTAAAGCCTTACGGCAGCTGTCAGCAGGGCTTAAAAAAATCACTAAATTAAGCTTCCTTTTGCTTCCTCTGGTTGTACATGGTACTCATCTTTAGACAGCTGTATCCATTCATGATGCCTAAATTATGCTGTAATGGGACATTCTGCTACCACTAGTATCAGTGTTACCAAGAATTACAATCACATCAGGTCAGTATCATCCCAGTGAACCCTCTGTTCACTAGTTATAAAGGGTAGACATTGTACCTGAGATGAGGTTGGCTTTTTTTTTTTTTTTTTTGTAAGACTGTTGCCGGGTCAGTCATGTCCATGGCATTTCCAGTATTTCAGACTGTTTCATGTTCATTGCTGCTGTTAAGTATACCAGTTGAACTCCACCAGTCTACAGCTGCCTGATAATTAGGTCCTGAATGTTGAAAAGGAGAAAAGGCTGAGCCTGACCCTACAGATCACCTACACCTTACACATAAGACTGCCCAGTTCTGCATGGACAACTCCTGCAAACAGTGTTCCTCACTGGACTGCTAAGCACCTGGAATTGATAACATGCAACTTTAAGGTACCATGACAGAGTTGCCTGTATGCACTGCATAGCAAAATCTGTTATTTATTCATTGTATTACAAGAGCATTGATAAGTTCTTGTTGGGTACCAGAAAGAGAAGACAAGCAAGACTGTCTCTGCCTCAAAGAACCTGCAGTCACAGATAAGACTGAATAATAGGCAGATAAGGAAACAGTAAGATTTGTGAGTTGACAGACAGGGGACACAGCCTACCAGCCCCATCCCAACTCATATATCAGGCAGTTCACTCAGTACACACCTGTGCTGCTTCCTAAGAGTGTATCACAGCATATAAGAGTGGTTACAGAACCTTCCCAGCTGGAACTGAAGACAGTAGGTTATTGGTTAACACTTCATTTCAACAACACACAAAAATAGCTTGGCTTCAGTGCCTTTAAAAGCTTCCTTTTAAATGGTGTTTACAACTAAGCATTACCAAGAATGCCAGTGCATGAACTGATCTAAGAAATGATTGAGTTTCCCAATTAAGCAGCATTTCAGCTATTCAGGAAAAACCAAGTGCTCACAAGACATGTTTGAAAACAAGTCAAGACAAGTTAGCAATTAACCTATTAAAAGCACGTATCCTTCTCTAGTAGACCCTCCAACAATTCACACAATGCCTAATGTGAGATTTCTAGTGTAGGCGCAGGGCACATTCTTAGAAGAACTTTTCAGCCTTTTACACAAACCAGGAAGGCAGGTATGAGAAATAACTTTTTTTTTTTAAACAGGACTATACTTACTACACAAGTCACTCAGTAGAGTGACTTGTTTCTTCTCTTCATGCAGTGCTTACCCGTAGAAGGGTTGAGAGGGTCTCCTACTTCCAAGTTTGAGACCTGCTTTTATATGTGCACTCCCTCAGAGAATTATTATCTCAGCAAAACGTGCAGCTTCTTGTGTTTCCCTTACAGCAACAGCAGAGTAAGAGTTGCACAAAGTACTACAGCTACTGCAAGGACGTTTAAGTGCAACCACATTCAGCTCAGCACTATCATGCACACAAAGCTTTTAAGCAAAAGCACAGAACCTTATTTTCCCCTATACTTTTTTCACATGTTAACGAGTCTTTAAAAACCTTCGCATCTGTGCACTACATTTTGTGGTATTCCAGCATACTGCAGTACTTCCCAAGCACTAGTGTTACAACATAATGTCTTGGTGGTTACAAACATGCTGCTTGAAGTTACACTTTTTTCAGTTTAGTCTTACTCCGTCCAAGATAAAAGTCCTTTCCCATCTTCCTCCATCATTATATCTGGACTATTCAGATAAAATGTTCTTCATCTTTCTGACCTGGTTTACCCTGATTTCACGGCCATATAACAACAGCATCTACCCTGCAGTTACGGAAAGCAGAGAGCACTTGCAACATAAACAGAAGTCACACTGCTTACAAATGGGTTTTCCCAGACAAGGTTCAGTGAAGCTGAACGTTAAGTGGTAGTACTACAGCAGAAAATAGATATTTTAGAGTTGAAACAGAGTTGTTGCTTTACTCTGAGACCCAGGTGAGGGACGGCACTCATTCCTGCAGAACATCACTGCCTGTCTTCTCCCTTTCCCCGGGTCTGTTTACACAGCCAGTGCCCTGGAACTCCGCACACAGGAAGCCGTAGCATCCCCCTGACAGCTGCTACCTCCTCTCGCATGCCAAACTACAGGATTCGCAGTATGCATGAAGCCAAGAGCATCTCCTCTGCTTATGTTCTTCTGTACCCACACTAACTCTGGGCCATCACTGGGGTTGAGTTTTCACTTGAGGGCTTGCAGACAGCAATCCAGCTTTATAAGCAGAGCCTTTGATTTACACGAATGCACTACCCAACACAAAAAAGCAGACAATATGACGATCTTCTTACTTGAGACAACCACCCATGTGTAAACAGAGCAAAGTCTTCACTTTTGTGACCAAAAAGCCATTAAAACTTGGTGATGTGAAAGTTCCTCCTGCCCACAAGCAGGCAGCTCATTATCCAGCCCTCCGCTCATATCTACAGACAACCAAGGAAATTCATTTTATCTATTTATCACCATGAATTAAAGATTACAGAAATACTGGCTGAAGAAAAACGTATTGCCAGGATAGATTCTTTGCATTCATTAGAACTGTGTTACTAGAAACATAAATAAGTAATAACTATTGATCTTGCATAACCTCAGAACAGCAAACTACAATAAACTGAGAGGAAAAGGACATATCTTAACTGGAATGTACAAACCAAGACACGAACAGCACCTCATAAAAACAACCAAGCAAAGCAAGCGTGGCCCACAGCTGTAACACCTCATGCTTCTAATCCTAGGAAAAAAAAAAATCTGTGGGACAGCACAAGGTTTCCAAGTATCAATTAAACCTCTGCCAAACAAATTTACCATTTAACCCCAGGGTTTTTTCTGGTGGAAGCCGTGTTTGACCCCCAATATGAATCCACAGCCGGCGGGTCGAAGCTAGTCGCTGCTCCTTCCCAAGCACCGACACCTTCAGCCGCTCAAGTCGCCGGATTCCCTCTTTGTACCGCCTCCCCTTCCCTCCCGGCGGTACACGGCAGGCTTCCCGCGCCCGGCGGGTGGTGGAAGCGGGACAGGCAGAAGTGAAGGCGCCCGTGGCACCGGATCCCGGTGAGGGTGCCTGGCATGCTTCACATTCCAGCGACGGTCCAGCTTCAACANGCGCGCCCGCCGCCAGGGGGCGCACCCCACCGCCCAAGGGCCGCCCGCCGCGCCCCGCGCAGGGCGCTCGCGCCGCCGTCGGGGAAGCGCCGCTGGGTCCCGCGCTCCGCTCCCCCTCGTACCGCTGGGAGCACGCTCCTGCTCCCGCCGGCCCCAACAAAAGCCCCGCCGGGCACCGGCCGGACCGACAGGTGCGGGAACAAAGGGGCGCGGGGCTGCCCCCTTACCGCTCCCCGACGCCTCTCACCGCCCAGCGCCCGCCCAGCCCCGCAGCCAAC
>VZRR01013942.1:74240-85986 GCA_013398015.1 Oreocharis arfaki | reverse complement strand
TTGTTTTGTTTTGTTTTATATATATATAAATTAGTAAAGAACTGTTATTCCTATTTCTCATATCCTTGCCTGAAAGCCCCCCTTAATTTCAAAGTTATAATAATCCGGAGGGAAGGGGGTTACATCTCCCATTTCAAAGGGGGTTTCTGCCTCACTTAAGCAGACGCCTGTCTTTCAAACCAAGACAGATCTGTACCCTGAATCTTGTCCCATGCCTTCTAATCAGGGATTTCAGCACAATTTATGTGCATGAAACCGCTTCTCTGACAGAGTGCTGTGGTAGATGAAGATTAGCCTTTTGCAAACAAGGAAATGCATGTGTCTATTGCACATAAATCTATTAAGCTGCTCATGAACATACTTGTTTGGTGAGCATGCCAGTTCTGGGTTTAGTTGTCTCTCCTGGCATCAAGGGTTGTAGAAATAGAATGTGTCATATATGGCAATTGCCACATGCAATGATATGCACAGACACAGACACAGACACAGACACAGACACGCGCACACGCACACACACAAAATCCTCCCCATCCAAAACTCTAGGCTTATTTTTCTGAGGTTTTGCACGAACTCCATGCACTGCTTGGATAGTGGGACTCCTAAACCACACATGAAATCCCTCTTCCCTGTGCTGAAGGGCTGGGGGAAGCCAGGAGGATAATTCACCCTTCATTCTGACACCTGGTCCCGTGGCTAGTGTCCAGCCATGCCAGGCTTGCCCCACACTGTGGGGTACAGGGCAGCTGCTGAGGATGGTGGCACAGAAAAAAAAGGTGAGAACGAGAAAAAAAAAAATTAAGGAAAGAATGAATCCAACCCAGCAGAAACATTAGTTTGGTTTGTCATTCCCTGATGCTTTGATATTCACTAAAACTGGCAATTCATCTCCTCAGTGTCTCTGCCTTACTGCTGTTGTTCTGGACGCATCAAACACCCATTACCTGAGCAAAGAGCAAAGTATCTGGGTTGTGCCCAAGAGTATCCAGTGTACCAGGTGTCTGGCGTATGGTGGCTGAGCCTTCCTCACTCACACCTGACCTTCTTGCTAACAGCCCAGCCAAGGCTCCATCACAGCAGACAGAAAAGAGGGCACGGTACTACAACAACAACAAAAATGCAGACTCTGAGGGAGCAGCAGACATGCAAAAGGAAAAGAAAATCCCCTCTTCCCCAAAGAGGTTGTGTGTGATTACTTGGGATGGTGGAAACCTAAGCCGAGTGTGGAAAGATTAGATGGCTAGAGATGCACTCCTGTGATGAATCAGGCCACTGGAGCTCTATGATTAAAGAAGATCAGAAAACTGTTGGTGCACTTGTGGGTGAAAGGTGTTGGGATTGACTCATCTCTTCTTTCTTCTAAGTATTCAGTGGGTTTCAATTAGATGCAATATAGTGGATTATTTTTAATATTTAAAGGGATCAGATTCCAGGGGGCTTATAAACTTAGCCAGGCATCTTACTGGAATAGGTATATGCCTTACCAAACCCTCCTCAGTGCATAACTTTGGAGAGCTTATTGAGTGTGTCCTAAAAACAAGCAAGCCCTAAAATCCCAGGTCCCATCCTGTGAATGCTCCTTTGTAGTTTATTTATATTTAAGCAACTAAAATCTCCTCTGACATCAAGCTCAAACACGCCATTCACCAGGTGCAGCAGCTCAGCGATATTTCCCGGAGAGTGATGGGTGATAAGAGATCCAAAACAAACAGCTGGGGAGGGGAGATGGAAGATGGTGTTTGGCACCAGGGCCAGTAGCTGTTCCAGGGTGCCCACAACCCACAGGGTCCCACTTGGGCCAGGAGCTGGCGGGAGGCATCCTCCTTGGGTACACAGAAATTCTTGGGAATGAAAACCATGTGTAAACATTAAATAGTTCTTCTGGCTCTCCTGCCCTTCAGGACTTTCATATTAACGTATTTTACACTGCGCTTAGATAGTTGTCTTCATCTTCCCAAAAAGGCTAAGGTACTTTGGCTCCATCCCTTTTCAAAGCAGAGCCACATCAATACTTTTAACAAGCTGATATGTTTAAAGATGAATTCAGGATATTTTTTCTTTAAATAGCGTATTGAGCTATTTCACCTAAGAAACAAAACATAAGAGTTCAAAACATTTTCTGTTAACCACCTAAAGCATTCTGCAAAACAGTAGATCTTTTTGTTAATTGCACACTAAAATAACTAGTGCAACAATAAAAATTAAGAAGAGTCCTCAAAATGAAACCCAGACCCCATCATGTTCTCCTCCTCCAGTTACTGTGACTTGTGGCTCAAGAAACAAGTACTGGATTAGTCACATTAAAGCAAAAATTTCCCTTGACTAAAACGTTTCATTTGTATGGTGTCATTTCTGTTTATTAAATACTTGGGTTTGTTAATCCTTCAGTAATTTAATGACTGGAACCATGTTGTGTGTAAACTTTACTACATTCCACTTTGGAGATGAATAGGCAGCTGTGTGTCTGTCCAGGAGTTTTCACTTGTCCAAATAAAAGGTATGGTCTGTTCATCTATGGCAGAGGGTGCCCAGGTGGCATGTGAGTACTGACAGCACCAAGAGTCACTACTGGGTTATGTGCTCACCTGCTCCTCAGGGTGTGCTAATACACAGCCAACAAAAGCTGCCAACAAGGAGGGTGCTGCCCTCACTTCCTCTTTCCTTCCACTGTAACACCCAGCCCCAAAGAGTGGGAATTGCACAGGGGCTGTTATTACTCTGCATTGGCCAGATGAAACTATTTCGATGTGCATGGCAGAATTGCTTTAAATAGTAACTAGTGCCAGGACAGCTGTTTTTTTGGTACTACTATTAAAATATTATTTTCCTCCTCACTAGTACAGTATGGGGGTAATTGGATGCATAGCTGGTTCTCTCCCTACAACATGTGATGTGCTCAGACTATTATTTATAGATGCAGAGAGATGGGAACGAAACAGGGCGGGTGTGGGAATACTCTTGGGAATTCAAAAATCCTGAAATATTGATTCAGAAAATCAATACAAATTTTAAGCTATTTTAAAATAACTTTTCTCACATTCTACACCATTTCTCAAATGGGAAAACACATTGATTTTTCTGCCTCAGCCTTCACAAGGTCAGAGTGGCTCTTGAGGGGTGGTTGGGCAGGAGCATCCAGCAGTGGAGATATGGCCACCACCACAAAACCCATGTGAACATAATCTTAAGCAGGAGGAAAGCAATCCCACATTTTCATGCTCAAAGCCACTGTATTATTACGGTTGGATATGACTCAAAGAATACCCAAGTAAAATCTACCCCTGGCTTTGGTAAGACATTTAGTGGAGCCTTGGTGGTTCAGGACTTGTGCCATTAGAGTATAAATCCATAAACAACATAATATACATTTATTTTCTGGACAATGTTTATTTTCCATGTAGTTTATACATCTGAAACATAAATGCTTACAAGGGAGTGTTTTAAACACCTCTTTGTATTTCATTAGTTAGCTGTTTAATCTGCTATAATTTATTGCAAATTGCAGTTGTACTATATGGCCTCAAGGTGCCTTTACTTATTTGAATATAAACACCACTGAAGTCAGTAGGAATGCAAAATTTTTAAATCAAAAGGGAGCCAAATGCTAGGTTTTCAGCAAGGACTTTGCATCAAGGCATTAAACCCCTTATTTTAGACTTTCGTTACATTTCTGTTTGATGCTTTACCCTGCTACGTGCTCCAAGCAGAATAATTTTCCCTTACAGGCATGTATAGCTTCTTCCCCTTTGGTTTCTTAATTTGGGTTAGATCCTGTAATATGAAAAATATACTCAGATATTGCACCTAGAGCACACTGATGAGACCTAAAGAGCTCTTCTGTGAAGGGAATTAAGATCAAAAAGAATGTGGAATTTAAATATTCAACATTTCTTCTTGGATATGAAACAGAAAAATTGTTTTGATGCAAAAGTTCTTGTGACAGAATACGTTACTTAGACTCTGAGACCATATTAGGAGAAAATGGCTTTTTTTATATAGGAATTGCACTCCTTCGCATGGAAATTATGACATTTTGTCTATTGCCTCTTACTACAAATGTTTAAAGGATCTGTTAAAAATATTCTTTTAAGAAGCTGTATCAAGATAAAAGAAAGTAAATAAGAGCCAGTATAATTTTCAGGCTTATTTCTGATTAGTTTCTTGTTTTAGACCCTGTTAACTGCCAGAAAATTGCACTGACTACCAGAGTTGTGGAAGGATAACTGACAACACAGTTTATTTTGCAGTTTGAGTTTGCTGTGCTTTTGTCAGACCCTCACTCTCACAGTAAATGAACATTGTGTTAATTCCATGAACTGACGGGCTTACGGAGACTCAGGAAAAAACGCTCAGGCTGAGTGCTAACACAAATGAAAGACAAGCAGATGAAATACACATTCTCATTGTCTGACAAACGGGTACTAGACCTCCATCTAAATTTAGCTGATTGATTTTTAACTAATCATTAATCTTTCCTAACACCCCACATAATGCACAGACTTGGAAGGCGGTGGACAGCTTCCCTCATCAAGGCTTCAGATGAAGCCAGGCAGGACACACTTGCAGACGGCTAAGGGATTGCCAAACTAGCTTGTCGGGAAGGTAGACCTTTCACCCTGTGCTCTTCCACACTGGGCAAGACTCATGGCTATTTCTATTTCATCACTGCTCCCCTAATGTGGGCCAGCCTGGGCATGCCAGGACTCCAGCACTCTCCATCACTTCTGGTTGCCCTTTAACTCAGGGTGCTCACACACCTCCTCACTGGTAGAGGCCTCATGAGGGTCCACAGGAGCCCTGCAGGGCTTCCCTGCAGGGAAGTTCTGATGCTAATTAGAGCCCCAGGCAGCTGTCACACAATGGCCTCTGGTGGCTAAGGAGGTGAGTCAGTACACTGCTTTGGTCCTACCCTGTTTGGTCCTACCCTTCGGTCCTACTCTGGACAGGCTAACGGATCAAAAAGAAAATAATTTGGAAAGGTCTATCATCTTTGGCTTTTCTCCTGGCCTGAAGTGTACGCCTCACATTAGTCTGAATTTCTTCCCTGTTTTGTCTGGAAAACTCCGACAGAAAATGAATAGGAAATTCTGGCCATTTCAAATTTACTTTCTACGTTTGTCTTTTTAAGGACTTAGCCTCTTGTCAGATGTTTTGGTTTCCTTAAAATTTGGGAGCCAGCAGAATTTTCTTTAGGAACTGCTGCAGAAATACTTTGATGGGAAAGTAGACGATAAAAATAACTATTTGGTGCCAAAGGCAGTAGACTGGGAATTAAAAGCTCTTCTTAAGTCAGAGACATTTGGGTCTTTAAAGGAGCTCAAAAAAAGAGGTGAGAAAAGCAGTGGGTATGCAGGGCTATGACCACAGTTGGGCAGCTAACTGAGTCTAGATGAAGGATTTGGGAAGAGGAAAACAAGAGCTGGTGGGCAGAAAAAGCATTAGAATCAGATCTGCGTGAGGAATAAGCAGTGGATAGAGTGACTGACTGCTGATGTAGGAGCAAATGCCACACAGAAAGAAAAGAGGTGAATCCATGATTAAACTTCTACCTCTTGCCACCACCAAGACCTTTGTGAAAGACTTATGTGCAACAATTAACCCCCCCACAAAAACAAAACCAGGGAAAAATCCTAGAATTAAGTACTTGTTCCCTCAGAAGAGAATGAGAACAAAACATGTGACAGAGGTTAGGCATGTCACTTAAAAAGGTGTTTAAAAACCATGATGAATGATGAGTGTGGTGCAAGGACTTAAAATATCTTAGTCAATAAACCAAATTTGGGACACAAAAAGACATTCATATGGAAAATACTGTAAGATTCACTCCTTCTGTGGATGACTCTATGACCAATAGATGCCATAGTTTTTTTTCTCTCTGATGCAATAAATTTTTGGCAATAAAGGGTATCACACTTCAGGCTACAGCAAGAGATTTGTACAGTAGCAAAAGACATTTGAGATGTATCATCATCCACTGGAAAATTTCAAACCTAGAATTTAGCCTCATTTAAAAACGGCTAAGTCTTTTTGTTTTCTTGGTCAATACTATTTTTTCAGCTATCTGTTTACAAAATGCAGCCACATATTCTCTCAGATGGCTTCACAGACTTTTGGCAGATGTGAGTGAACATGTATTTGACAGAGCAAACCAACACATGAGCAGCTCCAGTCTCTTGACCTCTCCTTGTGTCTCTTGCTTCATCCCATTCTCAGTAGAGTTGGTCGGGTTTCAAAAGGTATTTGCTGTCAGAAATCAGCTACCTTTTTTTTTTCCCTTTAGTAACCACCCATTTCCCTGAAATCCATTGAATCCATTGTCTTTTCATTGTATCATTTGGGTTTGAATCTGAGTATTTTATCAAATGTCATTGTCAGACTATTGATGATAGCTTTAGAGCGAAGTACTGAAAGCCTCTTTGAACAATTTAGAACTGAGTTTGTGTTGAAAATACTGGAAAAAATTAATTTTGAAATGTCAAGTATTTTCCCAACTCTGTCTGCCTTGACGGTGTGTGGCCTTTTCTGATTCCTGAGAGAAAATCTGAATGGGAGCTAAGTGACAGGTACAGAACTACTTGTGGGCTACCATACAACCTCCTTCTATTGCTGTTGTTTCAAGGGGTGAAAACCTGAATGCAGGATCAGGGCTGAAGTCAGTATTTTGAGATTTCCATAGCTGTACAGGTTTAGTGTCTCTAATATTAGAATAATACACTGTAAGAGTTAGTATGTTAAGCTATACTGTTACGTCTTGTCTTAGACTTGAGCAGTAACCATCTAAACAGCCTCCATCATTCTCTTTCCATTCAGAAATGTTTCTTAAAAACAAATCCTTCAGATAAAGAACCATGAACTTTGTGGTTGGGTTTTGCTCTTTTTTTTTTAATTTATGGTAAATTTCACCTTATTCAGTGCTCAGAGGGGAGCTTGGTAACATCTCTGTATTGTTGATGAACAAATGGAGGTAAAGGAGCTGGAAAGATCTGCCACACAACACACAAGCTGCATAGGAACTAGGCTTTACTGTGGGTTATCAATGGAACCAGCCTCACTGGTATTCCCTCCTGTCTGCCTTTAAAAAACACATGCACAGTCAGTGAACCCCCATGTGCCCATGTGCTGCCCATGTGCCGCCCATGTGCCTCTACTCTTGCCAAACAGGTGAGAAAAAAGTTAATCCTGAAGCCTTCCCACTGCCAGAGTCCCTTCCTCCTCAGCATGCCTCACCCTTTTTTTTTTAACTGCTTCCATTTATATTCTACCATTTGTTATAATAATGGACTCTAGAGAGAAGCTTGTGGCCCCATAAACTTTGGACATAATTTTAACTGTGCCAGCTTTAAAAAGTCAGTATCTGCCTCATCAAAGGGCAATCATGTCCAATGTGGGTGTCTCTGTCAATTGTGTTTTGAACTGCAGCACTAATCCAACCAAACCATGCAAAGAGCTTTTCTACACCCACATTTCTTAATTATCATCATGAGACTGAGGTAGCTGAGACCAGATCTATAATGTTTTCTGGATGTCAAAATGCCCACACACCTTCTGTAATCCTTGTGCTACCAGCCCCCTTTCATATTGCTTTTAGTTGGTCCATCTAATTATCTACTACCATAACTTTTTACTGCATTATTCCCAAATCCCAGAAAGGCTCTGTTTAAGAAAAAAGAAACAACTGGTCTGATGAGACCTCCTTAACTGAACAATGCTATAAACATTTTAGTGGATGATAAACCCCTCCTCACCCCTTTCAGAAATGAACAATTTTTTTTTACAGCCAGGTAAGACGTAGGGGCTTAAAAGTCTCTGCATACATTGCATCCATAAACAATGCAATTTCTTGGGAGCTTTGTCCATTTGGAGAATAAATAACTTCATTATTTTCACATGTGCTATAGTCAATAAGGATCTGGAATGGGAAAGTAGCGAAAATGTTATGACTTAATGAACATGTTGCATAATCATTCTTGCCAAATGTCAAAATAAATTGGAGGCCAGAGTGTATGGTTTATGCTTGTTAAATTAGGGGTTTATGTGCTATTTTGGGAAGGAAAGAAAAAAAAAAACAGACAGACCAAACCATGAAAAGGCAGGGGGAATAGAAAGTATACACTTGGCCACTTATGGCAAGACCTTGGTCCGTTACAGTCCCACTACTAGTGCTCCCCACAAGAGACAATACAACAGCCTGTGACTCTGGGGAAACCACTTACTGACAGCAGAATTGTCTCTGTGGCAATGTCTTAGCCCCAAGGCTCTCCACTAGCAAAGGAAGGGCAGGCGCCAAGCCCCCACAGCCCAGTTTATTCCACAGACCAGACATGGCTAATCCTTGCCTCTCTGGGAAGCACCAAGCTGTGCCAGGGGTGAAAATGCATCACATCCATTAGCAATTTCAAAAGACTTTTTCCATCAGGGGACTATGAATTTGCACTCTGCCATGAAGTTCAAATGGCAACAGGAATAACACGACTGAAACCAGATGCGCTTTTGCTGGAGACTTCTATCAGATGTCTGTTCATTTCCACAGGTATCCCATTGATTCCACTTTTGGCAAAGAGGTACTGAGAAAAGCAGGTTTTGCCTATACTGCAGACAGTTTTCTGTTTGTCCAAGTGATGAGTAGCTTGAAAGGTCTAAGTTTAGAAATATCTACACAGCTGAGGACCTGATCTTTTGAACACCAAAGCGTGTCACAGCTATTTTCCCCTTGAGATTGCCTCAGGAAAAGACCAATTAGGATTACATGATAAGTAAAATTATACTCATACTTACATGGTTAGGAAAATAGGTCTCTCCAACTGCATATTCAAAAAGAGATCAAAGCAATATTGTTCTTTTGCAGTTAGATTTTGACTTATTTATGGTTTTCCCATTATGTACACGTTCCAGCAGCACCAAGAGGCCACAGGCATGTGCTTCTTCACCTCTACATCTAGTAATGGGAGTGCCATGGAAGTGCCTGTATTTCCTGCTGCCTGCATGAAATGTGCGGATACATACATGTGGCTTTCATTTATTTTGTTTCATGACACAAGGAGGGGGGAAAAATCCTTTTCATACACCTACATCTATCACAAAGCATCTAAGAATAGAAGCAATATTGAGACAGATGGAAATGTTAATGGTGACAGCTCACAAGCAAGAATCACACATTTGTGAAATAATGAAATGGGTGGGCAGTTGTTACATGAACTTCATGTCAGTTGGTATGTTTTCCTGGCTATAATTTTGCAAAAGTATGTCTCAGAGATATTTTAAGTTCATGGGAGAAGTCAGTGCCCTACCCTACATCTTGCTGGCACATGGGTGTAGGATTTCACCAAAGGTGACAAGCAGCTTCTAAGTGAACCTGCTCATCATGTGCCCTGGGGGCTGCAGGATGTCCCCTGACATTTCCCTGCCAGGGTATTTTACTATTCCTAACAATGTGGTGGGGGAGATGCAGAAAGCAAGCATAAAAATATTTGGAAACCCAAACATGAGAGAAACATGGAATACTCACACTTGTTTCAAAATCTTACTTCTAAGCACACAAGTATTACCTCTTCTTTTACATTTCATCTCCCCATATTCTGTAGTCCTTATTATTAGCTGGACTTGCTGACCACAAATGAAAATGAGCATTACAAAACCAGTCCTGCATTTCTCCATTCTTTCTTTCTAGTTCTTCATGCCCCAAAAGCCATCAAATCCATTTTAAGGACCACTTTCACAAGCCTGTTTTTGCTAGCCCCAGTTTCTTAGCCCCAATCTAATGTTAGCTCAAAGGGGAGGGAGCCGCGAAAGTGTCTACTCATATGTATTTTACCTTGCACTACCTGTCTCATTCCCAAGGTCTAGGAATCTACTGATTTTCAACAACTTTGATAGGTACTGTTTCTTGCAGATGCTGTTTACTGTGCTTGATGTTACTATTTTTTGCCAGAGGAATGAACTAGTTCTCCCGAAATCTTATAGATGCTCTCTTTGTTTGCGTATCTGATTAAAAAAATTCTAGCAGCTACATCTTCAAGTGCTTGGTGGTGATTTACTACAATGATTCATGGTACGACTTACAGCTCCAAGGAAAATCTGTCCCTTGGGATTTATCCACCTTTACAAAATTTCTCATGGCAGGGCAACCATATGCCACTGTATTTAAGAAGCAACTGAATGGCAGGCAGTCTGCATTTTCTTAGTGCATTTCTAGGAGCTCAACAGCATTAATGTGATAAAGAAAAAAAAAGGACTCGCCAAATGTATGCATCCAGCCACCTCAGATTAATGAAATGTTAGACATTAATCCACCAGCATACATGCCTGTAAATGCTGGCCACTAAAAAGAAATAGTGAGAAATATCAGACCATTTGAAATAGGAAATGGTTGATCAATCCTGAAAAACAAAAGGTTGTCCAAATGGTGAGCTGATGAGAACGGCAAACTTGCATAGAGATAATGCCTGTGTCAAACACCATATTATAAAAAGCATCTCATGCTGGGGACACAGACACCTGACAGACACCAAACCACTGAAGACAACACTCGTGGTACCAGGTAAAATAAAACTTTAGAAAAAAGAGGCAAGAAAGACTGCCACGTCAAAACTTCGGAGCATGAAGAGATACTCAAAGAAGATCGGACATTTTACACTATAACTGTAAGAGATGAAAGGTGATGATGAACCACCACCAAAGCAGTGACAGCTTGTGGAGAAACAGTAGATACTAAAATCAATAAAGCTACTTGCAGATTAAGGTATGAGTCACCATAATGGGACCAAATATGGCCCATGTCATTTGTTAGCAGCCGTCCATCCCATGCGTCTCTGCAGAGAATGATTAGAATTCAACAGAAACATGGCAACAGACGCAGAAAGGGAAATGCTGGGAGTTTTTTAAGACCTGGTAAGAAAGTAATGGGTGCAAACTTAAAATACAGAAGATATACAAAATTATGCATGGAGTGGAAAATTCATGTAACTAGAAACTCCTTGACAACCTCCTAGATAACAGAAAAAATTATTTTGGGAAGTGGCTAGATTTTTAGTAGGGCTCATCAACCTCTAGTTCACAGTGGATGTATTGAAATATTAGCTCTACCACATTACTTTTTCCTAAGTGAAAAAAGGTCAGAGGACGTTTCATTATGAATTTAATGAAACCAAGACTGCAAATCATGAGTGTTTGAGTTTCACCCAGCCTGCTGACGACAGATGCTGCTGAGACATGGCTCTTCCGAGGCTCCTCGCTCCTCGCCTTACAGCTGCTAAAAACTGCCTCATATGGCACCCTGACAGGTATCCCCAGCAAACGCAAGTTCTCCAAGTGGAAACGGAAAAACCCACGGAGGGATCCTGCCTGCTCCCTTCCCCAGCCGGCCCGGGGGCTGGGGGGTAAAGGAGGGCGGCGCTAAGCCAAGGCCGCCGGTAGCGCATCTCCCGGAGAGGAGAGCGGCTGCTTTGCTTTAACGGTAAAAACCCCAAAGCCAGCCACCCCAAAAAGATACGACCGCAGCAGAGGCGACAGGTGACCGACTTTCGTACGAGCCCCGCGCCGGCGCCCCTTCGGTCCCGTCCTGCACCACCTCCATTTTGGCTGCGCGCGCGGCGCCGGTGTCCGGTCCGGCTCGGCTCCGGTGCTGCAAGCGATGCCGTCCGGGGGCTGCTAACGAGGAGCGGACGGGGCGGGAGAGGGGCGGCATCCCCGGCGCCCCCATTTCCGCAGGACGGTGCCTCCTGGGGGGAGGCGGTCGCCGTAGCAACCACGG